>RJWT010028775.1:0-15121 GCA_004365215.1 Cuniculus paca | reverse complement strand
CTCAGGAAGACCCCAACACCCTGGGAAGACCAAGAAGGGCAGGACCGATGGAACATGATGTTATCCCTCACTCTGTAGCCCCAACCAGCACATCAAACCCAACTGGACCTCTCACTCAGTCAGGAAACCCACCCCACAGCTGGAGGAGACACATGGAGGACTGCAGTACTTGCTCAGTCTCATGTCACCCTAAGTCTGTAAGTTCCTGAGGTGTCCCTGGCATGGGACTCCAGGGCTCTGGAGTCTGGATTCCTCCCACCCTGGTCCAGAGGTCCATGGCTCCCTGAAAGTTTGGATAGCAATGAGCTCCACCCCAAAACAAACTCATCTATTCCAATCACACAAGTCTCATTTACATTCATTCGCTCTCTGGGATTTCACTGGAAAGAACATATCCTTTGTATCTACACTAATGTGTAGGTCCAGTTGGTCTGAAACAGGAATCACCTTGGACATGCACGACAGCAGATTGAGGCCAACTTAGCAGCTGCGTCTGTCTATCACGGCCTCAATTCATCTATTGTGCTAATTCCAGACTCTCTGGTCAGCCAGCCTGGAAGTACAGCACCTACCACGTGTGCTCTGAATATCAGCCACTTCCTGGGCAGCCACCAGTCTTGGTGAAGACTACAAGGTGGGCTGTGGATCACAGACCGTGCTTGTACATGGTGAGAGGTGCACACAATCCAGGGAGAGTCACCAAGGTGCTGTTAGGCCTGATGGCTGCATCGAGCCATTGCCTGAGACTCAAGGCTCTGTGATGTTGGGGCTATGTCAGGAGCAAGTTTGTGGCACAGGCATAGTCAGGGCAAAACAGAAAAGGGCAAGGCCATCAGGGATGGTAGAGCTCTGGGGCTTGGCTGTGGGTGGGGTGCTGGCCTGGCTGAGATTAGCAGGGATTACACTGGCTCCACTGTCCTCCACCCATCACCTGGACCTTCTGAGTGTCACACCTAGCACCAGGGGTCACAGAGTAAACCCTGCCAGTGTCCATTCATGTATGAGGCAGGGTCAGTGCTCCAAGACTGGGCCTTGTGAGCTTGTCTAGAGGCCAGGCCTCTGTGACCTACAAGGTCACAGAGGTCCTGCTGAGGGGCTCTTCTCCTGAGATGATCCCAGCAATGAGACCTAATAAAGCCACAAGGGGACAAGAAAGGGTCAAAGCTTCTGTGCACAGATTTTTCTCTAAAATATGACACTTGCTGAGCCAGCACAAGGCACTGTGGACAGATGACAGCTCTTCCTCACGCTGATCAGGATTCAGGGGTTCTCACTTGAGGAGAGCTTGCATCTGTGTTGGGCAGCATGAGTTGCACCAAGTCAGAAGCCACTGCACAGCTTCCCAGCTAGTAGCTGCAACTTGAGAGCTGGCCAATAACAAGACATGGGCCGTGGCTGACACTAGGGACTGAGTGAGGGTGAAGTGGAGCTGCCCTGCTGCGATATAATGAATTCACTGGATCATCCTTAAACAATGAATGTGCTGCGACTGGTCACAGATTCACTGGAGCTGTTTTACCAGGGACTGCAACATGCCACTTCTGGTGAACTTGAGGCAGAAAGGACTAGGAGCAGGGGCAGTGCCCAGCCCTGGGTCTCTGCACTGCCTGCCCTATGACTTTGTCCAAACTTTCCCGATGCAGCCTGGGTGTTCTTGAATTCCCCTCCTCCCGCTACTGGTGAATTCTCAGCAGCAGAATCCACCCCTAAGGCCTGTTCATTACTCCCGCCACCTGCTGTTCCGCCTGTAGTGATTGTGTCAGTTCAGCAGGCAGGAGGGTGGGGAAAGGGCCCCAGCTGTTTAGCAGCACACTAAGGTCAGCCCACTTTCTTCATGGGGCCTCAGGAACTCAGCCGCACCATCGAGCTCAGGCACACAGAGGCAACACAACCCTGGAAACAGTGGCCTCTTGCGCCTGCCCACCCCAGCAGGGTCAGCAATGTGATATGAGAAGCACACTTCCAGGTTCCTGCCAGCCTGCAGCCCAGGAACAATGGGGTCACAGTGCCCAGCAAAGGTGGCCAGGGCTGTCCTTGGTTGGGGGCAGTAGAGGAAGGAAGGAGGATAGGCAGTATTCATTCATCGATGAACTCCCACACACGACCACACAGCAGAGGGACAGATCCCACTTGGAGGATCAGAGGATCTGTGGCTTCAGTGGAGAGCAATGAGAAGGATGAGCGCATTCCCCCTGCACAGGCTTCTGAAAGCAGAAGTGACACCTCCCTCAGGCATGATCCCAAGGCCGCAGGGTGACCAGAGAGCTCTGTTCCTCTCTAGCTTCATCAGAGTCTAAAAGCAGAGACTACCACAGGGAGCCCACTCTAAACTGGCTTGAGTATCATTTCAAAGTTAGGGAGCTGGGGGATGTTTGGGGAGAGACCCACACAGTGGCCATTCCTAGGATGCTGTCCATGCACCCTGGTTGACCCTCAGCTCAGTGCCCACATCAGGCCTTGGCATCTTCATGAGAGCTCACAGCACACAAAAAGGCTACAGAGAGGGGACATATCGATCCATTTGAATCTGTCCACAATGTCCTTGCAAAGGCTTTCAGCTGGGAGGGCTAATTTAGAAGGAATAAAATAAATGATATTGACCTTGCTGAAAACCTTGTACAAAACCACTTTCCCTTCCTATGCACGTCACTGGGAGGCCCTCAGGCCTGTGGTAAAAGACTTCAGCTCCTGAAGTCCTTGAGGACAGCTGACTGCCAACATAGCCATAAGGTCTGTCTGTCTCCCAGAGGCCACAGGTCTGTGATGTGGCTGCTGTGTCACAGTTGCCCTTACAACTGTTTGAGGGAAGGAGAGAGTGGCCTGGGCCTCAGGGTAGATGAGAGTCCTGTCCTGAGTGCATCAAGGATGGCCTGGAAGACAGATGTCCTTCAGAGGTAGGGAAGGGACACTCTTAGCCCTAACTGGAAGGGGCAAGCCAGAGCAGGGACTGTTGGGCAGGAGTGGCCACTAAAGAACAGGCAGTGAAGCCTCAGAGACCCCAGACCACTGCCATATGCCTGCCCAGGACCTCAGAGCCAGCCTGTGTACAGTGTAGGGTGGATGCCTGCCCCCAGGCAGATTGCTAGAGGCAGTGATGTACTGTACAGGGAGGATGTGAAAGGAGGGACACTGGCTGGATCTGGCAGGCTCCTGGCCAACTTGGATAACTGGAAGGATGGCAGTGGTCAGCAGAGCATCAGGGGTTCCCACTACCCTTCCAGACCTGGAGCATTAAGGAGAGGGAGATGGTTGTTTTTAGTGCAAACGAGGTCATAAGTATACTCAATAAATGCCAGGCGCTGTGTCAGGAGGTGGTACGTGGAGCAGCTAAGCTGCAGTGATCGTCCCACAAAGCAGACATAAATCAAAAATATCACAGATGTCTTGAATACACACTACTTTGTTTCTTTTTTTTTTGGTACTGGGGATCAAACTCACAACCTCGTGCTTGCCAGGCAGGCGCTTAGGCCACTGTGCTAAATTCCCCCAGCCCAACATATAACTTTCATTTGTCAAATGTTCCCCTAGTGCTGGGAAAGACAACTTCATGGCACCCCCTGGGTCTCAGGGGACCCGGATGTCAAGACCTGCAGTTGGAATTTGAGACGTCTGGCTCACTGAAATGGCCCACCATGTTTCTTGAGCACTCCACAAAGGCCTGTGGTGTGAAGGGAGTTGTCAGGAATGTGTTGTCCTGTGTGAAGTTAGAGGAGGCATCTAGGGCTTGGGAGCCTCACAGAGAAGAGGGAGGCAAGGCCGGTGTAACCTTCCCCAGGATGAGGATAGGGCCGGTGTGAGTTTCACCAGGAGAAGGGATAGAGCCAGTGTGAGCTTCACGGGGAGCAGTTGGGCTGAGCTGAGAGGCCACATGACACATCCATCGACTTCCCTACCTTCTCTCTCACTACCCACTTGTGTGTCCCAGGATTTAGTTTCTGTTTCCAAGCACAGGAGGAGCTGTATTGAGTCCTATGTCCACCCAGAATTTTCCAAGGACTCTGTGGAAGATGGTATAGTATATCAGGAAGCCACCTTTCTCCTTCCTTATGCAACCCAAAGCCCCTCTCTGCCTCACCCAATGGACTGGTTCTGGCTTAGAAGTCAGGGAAGATGGCTGATCCTCACACACAAGGAAGTCTGTGGCCGCTTGGCCCTGCAAGTGTCCCCTGGCTCTCCAATCTCTAGAAGATTCCTCAAGATGCAGTCATTGGCAGGCAGTTTCCTCCCCAGCTCTCTGGGATGTGAGCCCTTAGTGGGGATATCCCTGCCCCTTTGCTTGAGTCGCTCTGTCTGTTGCCTGGTTTGCTGTGAGGGGTCCACAGCCCTATGGCTGGCATCTATCTCCTTCTGAAATTTCCTCACTCTTTCCCAACTTTCCCAATGTGTTCCCTTCAGCAATTTTATTTTTAATTGAGAAAGCTCCTTCTGTCTAATTTTTCTCACTTCTAACACCTTGTTTTTGGTGTACAGTTGCATTATCTTACATTTTGTGGTCTCTGAATAAAGACTTTTCAGTGTGCTTGGTTTGTCTGTGGAGTAGCTTTTGCTTCTATCCAGGCCTTTTCTGTGTCTCAGCCATTCTTGCTGGAGTTGTCTGACTGTCCCATCTGGCCAGGGCTGAGTTCAACGAATAAGGTACTCTCTTGATTCACACCCTTCCTCCTTTTCCAGTGTTTTGGGGGGTTGTCAGTCCTCCTTCTGAGGGTTTCACTAAGGGTGAGGAATTTTCAACCTGACTTGGATGCCATGAACAGTCCTGGCTTCTGCCTCGCCACTCTAGTCCCTGGTGTCATGGGAGTGAAGCAGCCCCAAGGGCCTGTCTAGAAGGAAGCTGCACACACCTATCTTTCTTCCATTTCTATTTCTTTTCTTTCCATTTCTCCCCAAATACTCAGGGAATTTTTCCTTTTCCCTGAGAAACAGAGTTCCTAGACACTCACCTCTCTGCCCCCACCAAGTCAGCACAGTAAAATACCTGGCGGAAAAAAGGTCTCTCTGTGGACAGGGCAGGCTCCACAAGGCACAGAACCTTGCTGGGCCTTCTTTCACTTAGAGGGAGAAGCAGCCAGTTTTTGAAAGTCACCTAACCCCTGTGTTAATACATTTTCAGGGAAAAATCAAATTAACACATTATGCTCACTTTGCGTTACATAATAGAGTCAAGAATTCCCCCAATGTAAGCGAGCGCCTGAAATAGGACTTCAAGGTCATTCCCCCACTTCACTATTCAGGCACTAAGTTCTGACACCACTGTACCAGATACACAGGCGACCCTCCCCTGCCTGAATGCCCACTTTGAGGCCACTCACTCGCCAATCAGGAAATTGAGAACCACAAGCAAGGAGCTACCAAGGAGTCTTTCGTAGCAGGTTTCAGCCTGGCTCAGCAGACACCACATTTGCCAGTTGTCAGATTGGACCCAAAACAGCCAAACTGGACACCTGTCTGAACATACCCAACATAACATATTAATACAGTTGGCAGGGTTCTAGCATCGGATGATGCTGGTGACTTCCTAAGGCGAAGCCTGCTCTGATTGTTACCACACTGGCCGTTTTCACAAATATTCAGAAAGGCCAAATGCTAACATGTCCAGGGCTCAGCAAGACTACACAGGTTCCTAAAGCTACCTGAACTGCCCCCATCTCCAGGAAAACCTCTCCAACCCATGAGGTCTGGAGATGGCCATGATGCCCCGCCTTCCTAGCTCCTTTTGCTGAAGTGCAGCAAGAGGGAGAAAGATCAGAGGTCCTCTGTGGAAACCTACACATGCTGGCATGCCCACGCTGCTATCACTTCCCTAGCCCCAGTAGCAAGCCAGTGCCCAGACCCGCCTGCTGTTGCCAAAGGGAGAGGTCACTCCCTCTTGGCTACAATCTGAGGACCACACGGTGGGCCACGTTCCCTCAACCGCTGAATGCATTTATGGACTCATCCACAGCAGCTCAAGTGGGCACCTGCCTCCCTCCTGCCACCTTATCAGCTATTCATCCCCATCCCTAAGCTCTAAGCCCAGAATTGAGCAGGCTGCCTCCCTTCAGAGGTCTCCTATGGCCCAGTTGCCAGGCAGGTGACCCCCGAAACCCCTACCAACTCCAGGCCTCCATGGTCAAATCACATTCCTGCTCAGAGTCCCATAGCACCTGCCCGTGCTATGCCAGGAGGGCAGATAAGGGCTGTCCCTGCTCTGAGCTTTGACCCTTCTGGGCTGACACGGTTCCCCCCTCCTTGGCTGACATCCTGCCCTATGCATAGTAAGTGAGCAATGAACTTTGTCGATTTGGATTGCTGCTCTTGATTTTGCTCCACTCTCAGAGCACAGGCAAGGAAAAATGCTGTGAGAAATGAGGCCCATGTCACATTCCAGCCACATAGTCTAATGCAGACACCCCATTAGGAGGCCAATCATTTCTAAAGGTTAAATATGATGGTGCTTGAAAGATAATTCTAGCTGTTTAAATTTAGGGCACTGAAAAAAAAGTTCAGTCCAAGAATGTTCTCTGGCTTGAGGCGGGCAGCATTTCCCTTGATGGTGAATCAGACTCTCTGTGCTCACTCCCACCTCCTCCCTCAGCACGCTGCAAGCATGCAGAGGCCTGGCTGCAGCTGAAAGTCACATGGCTAGGCCCCTCCTCTTCCACCACCACCAATTAGATGAGCCTGCTGGCCAGTGCAGCTTGAAAAGGAATGAAGAGAATACTGACTCTGCGTCATGTCACTTCTCCTCTACCTTCTGGCTTGGCCTTTCCTCATTCAGGAACCTATTTGGGAAGTGAGTCAGACCTGACCTAGGGAGCAGCTGCCACTCAGTCCCACAGCTGCTGTCCGGGTATAACACGAGCAATCATGCTGCGATGGGAATCGCTTCACACACACATACTCTGATGCAGCAACCAGACTGAGAAGCAGGGGATTCACAAGCTACGAGACCACTTGGCCCTGGCTCAGCATAAATGGCATGGCAGACCACAATGCTGCCAGTGACACTCACTGTTGGGTGGGATTCCTCATGTGAACATGCCACAGTTCATCCATTCTACTGTTTTAGATTTGGGTTCTGAGGAAAGGTACTGACAACCCTGAACCTTTCTCTAAGAGACGTGACTACTTAATTTCTCTTGGGTTAGAATATAATGGATGGAAAAGTAGATGGATGAACATGGGAGACGTGGCTGAGGAGTGAATGGTTAAACGGCAGGGCAAAAGCACATAGGATCTGTGAGGAGTGAATGGTTAAACAAGAAGTTGAGATCAGAGAAACATGCTATGCCTGGCTGTTGTCCTTCCCCTTTCCTCAGGAAACTGCCTAGCCTTGAGACCATTCCCTGCCCAGACTGCTTTTCTTCTGCTTTTTTCTCTTACACTGATATTCTAAATAAAAGCCGGAGAGTTCTCAGCTTTGGGGCTGCTCTTAGGAGCCTCTCTAATGCTGGGTGCTCTTGGCTGAGATAGCCCCTCAGGCCTTCTCAGTGTTCAGGCCAAGTTTCATCTCCAAGTAGTCTTTTTCATCCTCTGCATAGCCATGGTCCCATACTGTGAGACAGATATATAGGCAGATGAGTGCTGGGTGAACATATGGGAGCACAGGCAGATGAGTGGGTGGATGAGTAGATGGGCGGATAGATGGATGGATGGGTGAATGAATGGATGAATGGAGTTAAAAGATGGATGGATGGATGGATGGATGGATGGATGGATGGATGGATAAGTAGATGGATGAATTATGAATGTGTAGGCAGGTTAGTAGATTGTTGAGTGTATTATTACACAGGCAGATGAAGTGACAGAAGGGTGGTTATGTGGGGGAATAGGTAGGGGATGGGTACATGGACTAGTAGATGGGAGGACATGCAGAAAATGGATGGATGAATGCATGCATGTGTGAATGAAGTAGATGAGAGAGGAAGAAAGAGCAAACAGGTAGGTGGAGTGTACAGGGCAGCAAATGAGCAGGAATATAGGATGATATCACCTTTCACAGAAAAGAGAAAGGTTGTCCCTATGGAATGGTAGTCTAGCATTAGTTTACTCCTGGAATTCATTGTCTCTTTGTAAATACAGACAACACAAAGGGGCAGACATTTATTGATCTGTTTTGCAAGCAAATTTTTCTTTAAATTCAAATATTACATGAAATATGATGAAGCAAAATCATGTCTCAAACTCCCTAAAAAGAAATATTAACTTATAAGATACAATGAATTACAGGAACCTAAAGAGAACATCCTTTATTCCTACATATTAGATCAGAAAAGACCTGACTTGATATGGAAATTCTGCACACAGCAGCTAGAGCTCATGAGGCAGCATCACGCAACTACCAACGTTGCAACAAAAACACCCATGAATGCTCATTTCACAGAAAAGTCTGAGAAAGGGCTGAGACAAACATAAGAACAAGTGTTTTTTCAGTAAATTTTTCTTAAACAAGGTTAAGTGTCATAAACACACAAATTAGTTTAACAGAAACAAGCATGTTTGGGACTTCCCCAGCTACTGTGTGAAAATTATTCTGCCTTATGCAGAGAAATTATGGGTTTAGTGTTGTTTCCAAAAATAGTCATTACTGAATGTGTCTGCAAAAGGTGGTGACTGAGCAGTTGGTGAGTTATTGTGATTCACACAACCAGCTGGAGCTGGTTGAGTATGGGCGTGTGTGAGAGACAGACATCCAGACACGCCAACACATGGACGTGGAGATACATTCCATGCAGGGATGTCCCTGTCCCACACACCAGAGTGCTGTGGCCCACGTGGCCCAGGGACTGATTCCCTATGTTCTGATTGCTTGGATGGACTAAGCTCAGTTGGGATATTTGTGAGTATATCTCCCAGGAAGAGAAAGAGTAGAGATAAGAGCTCCTGCCCACACTTGCTTGCTGACCTCACCTCTCTGAATCCACCAGATAACTGTCACTTTGACACTGTGATCTGTTGAGATTGGTGCCTCACTGCTTCCTGCACCACTTTTGCTTGTTCAGTGCTGACCTTGATCCCAGCGTGAGATTGGCCTAGAGAAAGACCATCAGATGGAGAATGAGATGCTAATGCACAGGGTGGGCAGAGGGAGCAGAGCATACCAGCTTGTCCCCTGTGACCTTACAGATGGACTCTGAACCTTCTGGGCTTTAAACATCAGCTCAACTAAACTCTGCTCAACCTGGCAACATGTTCACAGCACTATACATGCTCTATTGGCAGCATGGGATGGAGTGCCTTAGGGTCAGAAGGGTGCACAGCCTCTTGGCCCATTGGCTAGAAGCTGAGGGGGTCCCTTCCTGCACTGAAAGGTAGGGAAGCTATGTTTGGGTCAGCTTGTGACCAACTTCTATGGTCACAGCCAGGCAAGAGGCCTTGACAGGCAGGCCTGACATGGAGCACATTCACCCCTCTGACATGGCCATTGGCCCCTGCTGCTTCCTGACCTGTGATATATGGTGTCTGCCTGAGACATCCTTCCCTATATTCCTCATTATTTACCCACCTGGGAGGTCAGCCCCTCCCAGACCTTGAGATGTCCCAGGGACCCCCTTTGTCTGAGTGTCCCAGGGAACCAGTGTGAGGCCATAGCTTGACCACCTGCTTCAGCTGGACCTGGTGCTCCCAGTAACAGAGTGGTACAGTGTTATGATGGAGCTGTGACCAGGACAATGAATGTCGACCAGACCACAATGGGCTCCAATTCCCCCCAGCCACTGCCCTGATGCATGCCCCAAGCCCTGACCCTTAACTTGGCATACAAGAGCAACTGGGAACACTGTTCACCTCCTTCTCTTTCTCATCTTAGAGCAAAAAGACATTGACACGTCTGCAGGGGTTTCCTTGAGAAGTGGTCATCTCTGGTGCCTGAGGAGCTCAAGCTTGGGGAGGAGTGATCACTTTGGGGTTGTGACTAATGTCATCATTAGCCACTGCAGAAGAGAGATCACTGTGAAGCCAGGACGGTTTTTGCAGATGCCTAAGGGTAGGAGAGAACCACAGCTTAGTACCAGAGTGTCTGGCTGGTGTCACAGCCTGATTTGGGGACAGATTCAGGGAAAGGAGGCTCAAAGCGACTAGTCCCTGCAGCAGGGGAATCTGCCTGACCCTCAGGCCTTTGTAGGGGCATGTTCCCCTGGATGGCAGTCAGTACTGGTCTCAGAGGTCTCAGACTGAGTGGTATGTCCTCAGAGCACATAACCACACGATGGGCACCTTGGCTGAGGTTGGGCTTTAGGAAGGACAGCCTGTGTCACACAGATCCCATGACAAGGTAAGTCACTGCAGGCCTGCACAGAAGCCGAGTGGACACAGAATGTACTGCCAGAGGCACGCACCGGGCTGTGGCTTAAATCAGCACTAGTCTGCCCTCTGGTATGTGCATAGCCCAGTATGGCCTTTGGCTTCAGAGTCTGTCGTGGTCAGGGGTTGCAAGGAGAACAACTACATACAGGACATAGAATTTATATTATTTTATGATGGTCACCCAGAGTTAAATACAAAGAAAGTGCAGGAAATCTGTCCACAACACTAAAGACCTAGAAAATCCAGCCGAGGGCCTGGATTCCACAGTAACGTCCTGCATAAGTCCAGCTGAATACTGAGAGACCATGACCATCGGAGGAGCTTGGGACCTTGTCTCTGAGAGCGGCTGCAATTCACTTTGGAGGAGCTCTAGTCCTTACTCTGAGCATTGCTTCCTGGCTCCAGAGGGGAAGATGTGTGCTGTTCAATCTCCAGGAGAAGCTTGTCATCCTGGCTTCCTGACATGCACTAGACTGTTCTCATTGTCAGAGGAGCTCAGGACCTCATTGTCGCTGAGAGTGGCTGTGGTACTTTTCAGGGGAGCCCTGGTCCTTTCTTCAAGCATCACTTCTTGGCTCCAGGATAGGGTCTTCAACCTACTGGCACAGATCCTTCATCCCACTGGCATAGACTTTCTAGCTTTCACAGCTGACTTGGGGCCTTCCCAGCACAGATCTGTAAAACAGACTTGTATGAGACATTGTTGTAGGCTCTAGACCTCCAGCTGGACTCATGGTGTGAGGAGGGACCTCACTTGCCCCTGGAGTGGGAGAGCCTAAGTGACTCCTTCTGTAGTTGTTTCTCTGACTCAAAGGAGCAGCCCTCATCACTGGAAAGTGGCCGGCCTTGTGCTGGCCTGTATAGGTCCCAGTTTGTCTCTACCAAGGCTGTTGGGGGCTGAGAGATGTTGTCTGAGGTGAGAACCACCTGGGCCTGTCCTAACAGGAAGCCTCATCCCACTATGGTGATTTCTGGTTCTCCAGATTGTCGCCTGAGCAGCTCTGTCAGATCAGATAGCAGAGAAGGCTCTCTTCTAGCAACACAGGGACCAAACCCTATCCCATGGTCTATATTCCAATCCACCAGTTGCCTGAGTTCTCTGAGACTCTTGCAGTTTCTGGCACTTTATTCTTTTAATTAACACACAGTGGTTGTGACCTTCTGTCACTTCTGTGGAACCAGGCTTGGGCTCCACTGGGGGGCAAGAGAGATCTCTTGACCATGGGAGTCACTGCTCCACAGCATTGCAGCCAATGTGGCTAGTTTTAATTACTGCAGAACCCTTCAGTGACTTCTCATCTGTCTTAGACCAAAACCAGTAAAAAATAAACCTTTCCATCTATGACTAAGGAATGTGGCACAAGGCTCAGTGCAGGCCTATCACAGACCTTGGGGAACCCAAGCTGGACTTTCACTGCCTTAAGCCAGCAAATCACACTGTGGACCTGACTCTAACTCCTGATCCTGGCACCTGTGGCGGAAAAGGCAGTGTAGTGGCCACAGTGGCCTGCTCAGCCTGAGGCAGGGCCTAGTACTCACAGTGACCCCCACTGCACTCTCGGCCACAGCAGACAGATCAAACCATGAGTGAAGGAAGGACTGGAAATGCAGCTAACACTTTTCTTCAACCATTGAGAGATGTACTGGGTAATTTTAATTATATTTTCTAAGAGTATTTAAATTCTCCCAGAACAATATGAGAAAACCACAGCCACCAGTGTGGGACCAAGGACCAAAGAACAGGTTGCAGGTTTGGCGCAAAAGCAGAAACCCCCCTTCTGTCCCCTTCTCTGCTCTACCTGTACTGCCCAGGGCAAATCAGATAATCTGTACCCAGCTTCCTTTCTTCAGAGAGGGCCTGTCAGTGGAACAGAGGCCAGCTCAGACTTGGTACCAGACACAGGAGGAGCTCAACCTAGGAGAGGGGAGAACAGATAAGGAGGACAAGGTTGACGATGAGAAGAAGAAAGAGGGACAAAGAGGAAGGAAGGAGCATCGAAGAAGAGTTAGAAGTGGGTGGTTGAGAACAGACCTAAACATGGCCCACCAAAGCAGACTCCTACTTCTCAGGAAAGGACCAACAGTCCATGTTCTCAGCTTTGTAGGACATACGGTCTCTGTGAAAGCCGCTTAGCTCTGCTGAAAAGCATGATGCCTAGCTCTGTTCCAGTAAGACCTTCAGTGAAACTCTGGGGTTTTGGCCATAGTTTCTGGCTGTGTCAGGGGATCATGTGCCCTGTGGGTAGGGGACATGAGCCAAAATATCTATTTCTTTGGTCTTTTGCCTCCAACTGTGTACCTATGCTGGAGGGGCTTATGAGACTTGTGCTATGGGGAGACGGGAAGGAAGCTAAGGCTACAAAGGAAAGGAGTCCACCAACAAAGGTACCTCCTGAAGACAGAAAATGCTGTCCCTTGGCTCTGGGGCAGAGTTGGAGTGGTTCCTATCCTTGGGAAACAGCAAGTACAGTTGGTTCCCTCTCAACCTGTTATGGTTTGTATCTAGATGTTCCCTCTGAAATTGTATGTGCTCATAGGTGGGGCTTTTGGAAGGTGCCTGGATCATGGGTGTGTGATACTCAACCCTGGATAAGTCCACTGGTGGGTTTGTAACTGGGTGTGATGTTGGAAGGTGAAGCCTGGTGGAAGGAGGTGTCACTGTGGCCGTGTCCGGGAATGTTATGCATCCTTCCTCCTTCCTTGATCCCTTGCTGCTTCCTGTCTACCATGCTGTTATGGATTAAAAACTGGTGGTCAACTTAACACCAGTTGAATTAAATCAGCATGGTGCTGAGTATAGATGGCCCACCTGAGGAAAGTTCCCAGCATAAAAAGAGACATGGAGAGGAAAAGCAAGGCATTATGCATTCTCCTAAGTGTCGTTGTTTGGAGTCATTGGTTCTCCTGTAGGAGTTTGTCATGGCTAGCTTCCCCCAAAGAATTTGGCCGTTGTCATCGGAGGAGCTCGGTACCTTGCTGCTGAGAAAGGCTGTGGTTCACTTTAAGGGAACTCTGCTCCTTAAATTGAGCATTGCTTCCTGGCTCTGGAGGGGAAGATGTGTGATGTTTAATTTTCAGGAAAAGCTTATCATGCTGGCTTCCTGACATGTACTTGACTGTTCTCGTCATCAGAGGAACTCAAGATCTCATTATCACTGAAGATGCCTGTGGTACTTTTCAGGGGAGCCCTGGTCCTTATTTAGAGCATCACTTCTTGGCTCCAGTATAGAACCCTCAACCTACTGGCACAGATCCTTCATCCCACTGGCATAGACTTTCTAGCTTTCACAGCTGACTTTGGGCCTTCCCAGAGCAGATCCATAAAACAGACTTGCATGAGACATTGTCATAGGCTCTAGACCTCCAGCTGGACTTGTGGGAGGCATTGTTATGGGCTCTCAGTATTCAGCTGGACTTATGGAGGACATTACTGTGGAATCCAGGCCCTCGGCTGGATTTTCTAGGTCTTTAGTGTTGTGGACAGATTTCCTGCACTTTCTTTGTATTTAACTCGGGGTGACCATCATAAAATAATATTATCAATTCTGTGTCCTGTATGTAATTGTTCTCCTTCAATCCCTGACTACAACACATGTCATGAACTGTTTCTCTTCTGCCATGTCCCTCTGCCATGATGCCCTGCCTTGGAGCCAGTCAACCATGAACTGAAACCTCTACAAACTGTGAGCCAAAATAAACCTCTCTCCCTTTAACTTATGCATATCAAGTATTTTGTCCCCACAATGAGAAAGTAACTAGTACACAGCCCCAAGACATGACGGAGGCCAGGATCCAGGCCTACTGCTGGCACAAGCCCCAGACTACCTTACCCCAGGACTGCAAAACATTCCTATGTTCTTGAAACTCTCCAGTCACTAAAACCCAAGCCTCTCCCCAAGCCCCAGTCCTCTTCACCAGCCAGATGGTTCCCCTACTTGGTGACTTCAAGAGTATGTCACCTGAACCCTCCCAGCTTCTTGCTGCTGCTGAGTAAACTCTGCCTCTTCCCACTGGTATTCTGTAGCTTCCTTTCCTAGAAGCTTCCCCAAAACCCTGCGAGTGTCACTCAATTCTCATATGCGCCAGGGCCCCTACTACTATGAACATACAGACCTCTCCCTATCCATGCTCTGCTTCTCTGTTCCTTCCCCTGCATGGCCTCTTCTCACTCAGTGATTCCTATTTATCCTTCAAAGCACAGTTCAAAGGCTACTTCCTCCAGGAAGCCCTGCCTTCCTTCAAGACAGATGACTCCTTTGATTCAGGTTGGCTCCTGTCCCCTGTTACCTTAAGCGATACTTATTTCTACCCCTTTCCCTGTGGACAACAGGGTCATGCCTTCTCCATATCTCACATCAGGACTTTGCACATCCTGCAGAAGCCTTAGATCCATCAAGAGGCTCCTGGAGTAATTCTAGGGAATATCAGGTACTGGGTTCCCTCTGCATCTCTGGATCCAGGGGGAGACTCCCAGCCAGGGGCGTAGCCCATTTCAGAAGGGCACCCCTGCCAATGACTGCATTGCCATGGAAACCACTTACAGTTGAAATCTAGATGTGTTGGTTTTGGATATATCACTCGCTATACACAACTATGCATCACAGGAAGACTGTCACTTGACTCAAAGGTCACTTGGATGGCCAGCATGAGGTGGGGACATATGAGGACAGACAGCCTCTCTTGAGGACCACAGCCACATAAAGATTTTCTATAGAGAGTTTCAGGGACACTTCTGCTCTGTACCAGATATTTGGGGGTCTGGAACTTCCAGGGCTGGGTTAGCTCCTGTCTCAAGCATCAGAGCCAGCCTCCCCTAAAGAGGGTACCCAGGTCAGAG
>RJWT010028774.1:0-15136 GCA_004365215.1 Cuniculus paca | reverse complement strand
AAACTAAAGAAAGAGGGTTGGAAAGGAGCTAATTTGAAAGTAGAGGGCTTTTGAGTAAAAGAAAAAAGCTACAAATCTACTGTATTTGGAGAGTGTTTGATACCAGGATCTACTGTCTCTGTTACACTTCTTTCCTTTCCTCTTCTACATTCTTGTTACCTCCATGCATGATATTCTTTTTTTAATTATTTAATTTTTAAAACTGACACATAATGTTTGCACATATTTATGAGGTGCAGTGTGACAAGATATTTTGATTCATGTTACATCGAGTAATAATCAACTCAAAGTAATTGGCCTATCACCTTAAATGCTTATCACTTCTTTGTGAGAAGCACATTCAAAGTCCTTTTGTCTATTTGGAGACTGCGTAATACATTATTGGTAACTGTATTCACTTTACCATGCCACACAATGTCAGGCCTTATTCTTTCTATCAAACGGAACCTTCTACCTATTGACTGACTGCTGCCCTCCTGTCTTACTGTTTCTCTCTGGTCTCTTGTAACCATTATTTTACTCTTAAGTTCTATGAGACCAGCTTCTCTAGGTTTGACATATGAGCGAGATCCTACACTGTTTTTCTTTAAATCATAAAAGCTATTTACAACAATATGGATCATCCTAGAGAAGGTTATGTTAAGTCAAAAAGTCAGGTGCAGAAAGAAAAACATAGCAATTATACTTCAATATCACACTTAAAGCTTTTTAAACAGGAAATGTCATTCATGTTTTACTTTTCTTTGTAGACCAGAAGTGAAAACAATGAGAAGGAAAGTCCTTCTTTCTTTAAGGCTCAATTTTGTTCATTTTAAAAATAATTTCTAATTTTTAAGCCATCCATTATTCAGAAAACTGCTGCAGATTTAGAAATGACAAGAAAAGAACTGATATATAAATAATATAAAATGATATAAATGATATAAAAGAAAATCATATGAAATTATGTAAAAAAAGATATAAAAAGAAATTAACCTGATAAAAGTCATTTATGACAAACTTACTGCAAACATTATATTAAATGGGGAAAACTAAAGTTTTTCCTCTAGAATCAGGACTAAGACAAGGATGTCCACCACCACTCTCTTTCAGTATAGTACTTGAAACATTAACAATCAGGAAAGAGGAAGGAATAAAATGCATATGTATTGGAAAAGAAGCCAAATTATCATTATTAGCAGATGACATGATCCTTTACATAGAAGCCCAAAACAATTCTACCAAAAGACTCCACAATTAATAGCCAAATTCAGCAATGGAGCAGGATACAAAATCACACAAAAATCAGTAGTGTTCCTTTACCCTGACTAAGAAAAAAATTAGGAAAATAATACCTTTCACAATAGCATCAAAGAAATTGAATACAAATCAACCTAACAAGAAAGTAAATGATCTCCGCAATGAAAACTACAGTATTCTGAGAAAGGATATCAGAGAAGATTCAAGAAAACAGAAAGGTATCTGCTGATCTTTGATAAGCAGAACCAATTTACTCAAAATAATACTTTCAAAATCAATATATGAATTTCACACAATCCTAATCAAAATACCAACAGTGTCCCTCACAGAGCTAAAGAACACAATTCTAAAATTCATACAAAATAAGATGAGACCTTATCTCACCAAACTAAAACTAAAATAAAATGGATTACCTAAAATGGATTAACTAAAATAAAAATGGATTAAAGATCTAAATGTTATAAAATAAACAAACTCTTGAAGACATAGACATAGGCAAGAAATTTCAGAAAAGAACACTAATTACACAAGACAGAGCACCAAGAATCAACATAGGGGATCACATCAAATTAAAAAGCTTCTGCACAGAAAAAAAAAACCCTACAGAGTGAAGAGACAACCAACAGAATGTAAAAAGATTTTACCAACTATTCTTCAGACAGAGGACTAATAAGTAGTTATAAAAAGAACTCAAAAATCTAGACCCCCAAATAAAAGACTAAATTAACAAATGTGCAAGTGAAATGAACAGACTTCACAGAAGAAATGCAAATACCCAATAAGTACATGAAAAAATGTTCAACATCTCCAGCCATCAGAAAAATGAAATTAAAACAATATGAGAATCCCACCATACTCCAGAAAGAGTGACTTTCTTCAGGAAATCAAATAACTACTCCTGCGGAGTCTGTATGGAAAAGGAACTCTTCAACACTGTTGTTGAGAACACAAGCTAGTAGAGTCATGACAGAAATAAGTATGGAGATTTCTCAGAAAACTAAAATTAGAAATTCCATTTGACCCATATATTCCCCTTCTAGGTATCTTTCCAAAAGAGACAAAGATATCATGTTACAGTGATACAAGCATATCCATGTTTGTTGTTATAAGCACAGTTCATAATAGCTAAATCTTGGAAGTGGCCTACATATCCATCAACAGATAAATGAATGATGAAAATGTGGTATGGAGTACTACTCTGCCATAAAGAAGTACAAATGTGAGTCATCTGTAGGAAAATAAATACACCTGAAGACCACGATGTTAAGTAAAATAGATCAGAAATATCAGATGGTTCTCTTATATAAAAAAACCAAAATATAAATAAAGATAAAAATAAAATATAAATAATAAAAAGTAGGGAGATATATTGCCTTAAATAGGAAGGGTAATCGAAAGACCAAGGAATGGGTAAGGAACAGAGGAGGAGGAGGGCAAGGGTATTAGCAAGAATTGAGATGTGTTCTGTACATCTACTAGCTCTCCACAAGGAATGGAATCATTATTCATTGCAATCATGTACTAATGAAAAATAAAAAGCAAAGAAAAAAATTTAGCATGCTTAAAAATGTTAGCACAAAAATATGAAATGCAGTCAAGCATATAGCAAATTCAAATTTTAAAAACTACATAGCGTTACAAGTACATTGTATTACAATATACAATGCATTACAAATACATTGCCATTAGTCCCCTCTCAAAGTACTGTAGTCCCTTTTAGTTCGAACACACTGACCCATTTTTCCTTCCACTTTGGAAGCAGTCTGAAGTCCTCTTTTACAAGTATCCTTAGTTGCACTGTCTTGGATGCTTCCGTGTCCTAATGAATTAAGAATGTTGACCTTTTGTGGCCATTTTGACTTTGGAGAAGAACTAGATCCTGTAAAGAAGGAAGACGAAGACACTGTAATCTTTTATGTGCCTGCCTTTCTGTTGGATGGCACCTGCAACAGCATTCACTGTATTTTCATCACCTAATAAAGATGTGAAAGAGGACCTTTGGAACTGTTTCAGAAAGTAGCAAAAGAGTGAAGTGAGTGAATTCAGAGAGAGGAGAGTATTTTGAGGGGGATTAATGGCAACGTGTATTTTAGTATAATAATTTTTTAAAATGTACATATTTAGCACATATTTTGACCCTAGTATAGTAGAAGCAGTTTCACCCACTTCCAGAAATGCTTTGCGATCTCAAATGTATAATGGAAGGTATTTTAAAATTGGTTTAAGTGTATGGCATGTATATAAAATAGTATTCATACCACAAGTAGAGATTTACAAATTACTTCCACCCATACACACAGCATTGAGCATAGTGAGAACTTTGCTTTGTAAGAATACACCACAGTTTATTTAGTCATTTCATTATCATATGCATGGGAGTAGATTCCAGTTTGGGTCTGTTATAAAACATAATGCCTTGACTATTCTTGTGAATGATTTGTAAAAATATGTGCTATCCATAAATTTCCATTGCACATCTCTAATTGTAGTCTTTCTGAATTATAGGTTAAGTACTGTATAATTTAATATTTAGTAAATAATTCCAAACTGTAAAGAAGACTTCAGACTCACCAGGTATGGTGGCACCCATCTGTAATCCCAGTGCACAGGAGGCTGAGGGAGCAGGATTTCCAGTTTGTGTTACATCATGAGTTCAAGGCCAGCCTGAACTACATAGTGAGACTCTGTATCCTAAAAAAAATAAAAATAAAAAAAAAGACTTCAAACTCTTCTGGTAATTATATTATAAATTTTCATAATTATAGTTGTCCTATTGTGCTATATAGAACACTAGAACTAATTCACCTGATCTAATTTTGTCTTGGAATCTTTGTCTAACTTCTCTATATCTCCCTTTTTCTTTCTCTTCCTAGTTTCTAGTGGCTACTATTCTACTCTCTTTTTCTATGGAATTGACTAAGAAAATGAAATGATATCAAAAATATACATGAACCCCTATGTTTATTATAACAATATTCACAATAGCTAAAACTAAGCAGGTTGTGAAATCAACCAAAATGTCATTGACAGGTGAATGGATAAAGAAAATGTGTTATATTCACACAGTGGAATGTTATTCAGCTATTAAAAAAAAATGAAACCCTTTTTTTTTGTGACATTGAAAATGGACCTAGAAGACACAATGTTGCACCAAGTAAGCTAGGGATAGAATGAGAAATACTGCATGTTGTTACTCATTTGTGAATTACTTGACTTTTTTTAAAAATTCCTTTTCATCCACTCAAGAGGGTGTGTATAGTCAGAGTTCATTATGGTTCTAACTTGACTTTCTCTGGTGACTGAGAAATGTCAAATGTACAGTTTTAATTGTACAGACCATTTAAATATGCATGGTGAAATGCCTATACATGGCTATACAGTATGAGATCTTTTAGTTATTATTAGATTATATTTGATTAATACAATTGACACAATTTTGTATTTTTTCTTGATGAATTCTTCACTAATGGGGCATAATGCCAATTTTGTGTTACAGGTGCATTATGGTGGGTGTAAATAGCCACATTTATTCTTTGCAATATTTCTACTGAAAAATATTAATTTTATAATATTAGTGATTCTTTAACAGGAAAAGATGTTAAAATGTGAAGTGTTGAATTTTTAATATTTACTGAGCGTTTATTAAAAAGTATCAAACTTTTCAACATCAACTGTTTTCTGGCTTACAAAGTCTAAAAAATAACAACCGAAATAAATTCCTATATGAACTAAAATGAAAATACCAGTAGAACTGCACCACAAAAATAACCTTCACTTCAATTACCACACCTTAGGCAACTTTTACACATGACAACAGCATATTCCATGCGTACGTATTGCTTACATTGACGGCGAGTGTGTTTTGTGTTCCTGTCTTTTTTGTAGAATACTTGATATCTCACTGGTCTTGCTGTTTTGTCAGGAGATTCTAATTAAATTATACAATGTGTAATTTGCAGGAACATAAAACATCAATAAAATAAAGTGTTAAATTCTCTGTGTTGCACATTTAGAATAAACAACATTTTCACATCAACTGTGTACTTGCTTGCAAAGCATAAAAGATATCATCAGAAATGAATTTCTATATGAACTACAAAGATAACACCAACAAAACTGGACAACAGCAATAATCTCTGTTTCCATTGTCACACCCAAGACAGTTTTCACACATGAGAATTGCATTTTTTATGTACACATCTCACTTACATTGACAACACTTACGCTTAGTTTTCCTTTCCTGTGTGGCAGACCATTCTTGTCACTTCTCTTGTCTTATTCTGTTGTCAGGAGCTTCTTACTATATGGCATAATGTGTATTTAGCAGGAAAGTAGGACATCAATAAAATAACAAGTATTTAATGAGTGCTTAGAGTAGACAGCGAGATTTTTGCATCTTCTGTGTACTTGCTTGCAAAACATATAACATCAGAATCAAGTTCCCATGTGAATTACAATGAAAACACCAATAAAGCTCTATGACAAAAATAACCTGTGCTTCAATTGTCACATGCAGAGCAGCCTTCACACATGGAAACTACGTGTTCTATGCACAAGTATCACTTACACTGATAGCATACATGTTTTGCTTTCCTTTTTGGTAAGGCACAGATGACACTTTTGGGTTTTTCTGTTGCTGTAATAGTTCCCTGTGATGTTGCATCTGCTTGTTCACCTATGAGCTCACCCATGTGCTCCACAATTTTTTGTGTAGTTCCCTGGGCAGAAACATTTTGTACTTCCTGTGTTGTAAACAATTGCTTATGAGATCCAGTTCCAAACCTCTATGGAAATTTCTCTGTGATATTTCACACTTTCTATTTCCTTTATAAAACAACACACTATTTATTCCACACATGTTCAAGTAAAATACTACCAATGTCCAACACTTTGTTTCAAGTGACATCATAGTTGCTGCATAACTTGACAACAATATCTACTCTGCCTTTGGTTTTGTTGTAAAAAGTTTCCATTTCAGGACTCAGTTTTGTTGAGCTCTCTCTGTCAACTTTTCCATCACAGTGTAATGTTGACAGCAGTTCCAGTTTATTTGTCTTTGTCATATATGATGCCAATGTTTTATTGTAACATTTCATTTCAAATTGCAGCATTTTGTTTCATGTTTTTGTTTTTGCTTGCGTACAGTTCCTATGCTGGTCTATGTGTCCTCTATTAGCAAATTAATTGAAAGCTGGTAAACCAGTTGTTGAATGTCACATTTCCATTAGTTTGGGAGATGACAGCAACAATTTTGTTCACAACATCAATCAGTTTCTTATTGTATGAATAAAGATCTGCTTGCTGAGCTCCAGAATAAATCCCTAAACCAAAAGTATAATATTTCTTCACATCTACCAGGTCCTATATATTTTTTGGTTATACATTTTTATATGGTATTTTGAAGGCTTTTGGGGATGGCATATACTGCCTAAAGCTACAGTCATCACAAAATACTGAAAGATGTTCATCAACATTCATGTATTCAGATGGTGTGCAAATTGCTTGACATTTCAAAAGAAAACTGAAACAATGAGCAGATTGTGCCAGATTATCAGTTTTTTTTTTTTGTTTCTTGGTGGGTGGTTTTGGCATCAAACCTCAGGTGATTTTGAAGGAAATAAATCTCTGTGTCATTGTTAATCTACCAATCTCAAGCCTACTCTATCTTTTTTCCATAGGTCCTTTACATTCTTAGGATTACCATGAGAAAGCCCTCTAAGTATGGAAGACTTATGAATCCTTTCAGGTCAGCTAGTGAGGTGTCATTATAAACACATTTTTGAGCATGGCTCATGGTGCATATCAAATATTTTACTTGCATTTCATCATTTGTGTATTTCACAACATCTTGTAGCATTTCATCTGTTATAAACAATTTCTAATACTGAATGGTAGTGCTTACATTCTGCACAATAAGGTTTCACCCCTAAAAAGATCCCAATTATATTTTCATCCTAACTATATTTTTGGACCTAGTTCTATCATTGGATTGTTCCATTTGGTTGTGTGGCTATTTTGTACCATTTCAACTAGTCAAATATCTACACACATTGCTGTTTTGTCATTTGAATCAGGGAGATCTTCATTCTGTGTGTCTGTATCAGCCAATTCTTATTCCATTTCACTGTCACAGGAACTTTGGCTTGCATAGCCAGCATTAACATCATCATCATCATCATCATCATCATCATCATCATCCATGCATGAGTCACCTGATGAATCACTTTTGACCTCCTCCAAAATTTGCAGATCTAGTTTTACATGTGCCATTGTACTGACTTTGGCTACTTCTACAAGAAAAATCAAAAGAAAACTTTTTTAAAAACATCCTAAATGCACAGAAATTTAATAGTGAGCATTTCATGGGTAAAACTCACCTGTTGTTGCTTTATAACTCCTGTACACGCCTTGCTGTTCATCTGCCAAGTGGGTGAATGCACTGTTGAGTTTCTACTTTCCCCAGGGCAGCTACTGTTGGCCACATTCACATTCCATTATGGTAAATTATATGTTTACTTAAGAGAAGAATCATATGGGTGTATTTTACCCCTTTCAATGCCCAGGAAAACATACACAAAAACTGTTACACAGAGCATTAGGAGGGTAAAAATCTTGATTTGACATTTTTGTACATGTCCACACACCTTACTGTTTTTTCTTCTTTGTACCAAATGGGTAAACACAAAGATTACTTTCTGTATCCCCCAGGTGCAGGTACTGATAAACATAGCTAGCTACTATTATGCTAAACTGTAAATTTACATTAGAAAAGTATAGTATGTGTATATTGAACCCAATGTAATGTCCTTTAGATATATTCCCAGTATTTCTCATCCTGCTTATAGATGAGCACATGGTAGAATTTAAAGTTAATTCAAAGCAATAATGAAAATATTTTTTCAACTTATTTTTCTCTTCAATGATAAATGTAAAATGAGAAATGCTTAGGAAAACATGACTTAAAACTTTCAAGATACTTTTATAATTATTTATCAATAATCTTCCAAATGTATTACCTAAGAACATATTTAGGAAATAATTTCTCACTTGCAGTTTTTCAACATCAATAATATACTATGGGTTTTGTAGTTTGTTTTATAAACATATATTCCATGATGAATGAATGATATTTGTTAAAGAAAATTTATGGTCCTGATGTCTTCTCCAAATACTGTTGTCAACCAGTGACACTCCTGTCTAGGTCTTTAGTGACGACCTCATTATCAACTCTAATATTCAGTGGGATGATAACTCATGATAACTGACTAGATTCTGTTACTTTTTGAAAACTTGGAGGTACCCCCCCACAACTACTGATCCTCTAGAATTCACCTGCCTCAGCCTATTTCCCTTTCTAACATGTTTTTCACTGTCTTTCTAGTTTTCCATTATTTTGGTTCATCTTCAAGGCAAATTTTCCACTGATCATTGCATCTATGGAAATTTATTTTTTATTTTATTTTATTTTATTTTAAAGATAATAAAACAAAACACAACAAAACAAAACAGAGTAAAATGTGACAAAGCATATCAGAACAGAACAATGCAAACAATGCAGGACTTCAAAACAAGACAACAGGAAATCCACAATGGCTACCATAGTATCTCTTGTTTTCTTTGAAATGGTTGTTCATACCTTCACACATAATAAATTCAAACAAAACAAAATAATATAAAACCAACCAAAACAAAAGAATGAAGCATTTCAGGCCTTCAAACCAGACAATATGAAATCAACAATGGATACCATAATTTCCCTTGTTTTCTTCAAAATAGCTCTCCATACCTTCTCACATATAGCAATCAAATAATAGAAAACAGACTAAAACCAATCAAATCAAAGAATAAGTGAATTATTAGACTTCAAAACATGATGATAAGAAATCAGCAATGGCTATCCTAATGTCTCATTTTCTTTACAATAGCTGTTCATACCATCACCTTAAATAAAATCAGTTCTTGTAAACTCTTTAGGAGTAGTTGTAGGCATGTATCAGTTTATAAATGTACAACTATCCTTTCTATGTTAGAGGGAATAACAAAACAAAACAAGAAAAACAAGAAACAAAAAAGGCAAATAAATAACAATAACAGAGAGTCCAAAACAATAACAAGATAGGCTTTCAAAACAAGGTGGTAGGAACATACCAAACGTTGTTATTTTGTATAGGTAATTTCAAGAGACTTAGTCAGATTACCAGATACAGAGATGCAAAATTGATCTAATCCTATGACTGTTAACTGTTTTGTTCCAAGGACTAATAGAATTAGTAGTACAATCACTAGATAGTATCAAAGATATATATATATATATCTTTTTTCTTTTCCCCTCCTTCTTTTCTCATTTTCCCTGAGTTATTTTTTTCCTTTTCAGCAGTTTCCTGCCCTTGGGAACTTTAATTCTATATATTTGACACATGTTAATTCATCTCTTTTTCAGTACAAACAACACCTCAATATTTCATACTGCTTTCCATTTAATAGAAAACATAATATTGAAAAAAGATAAGCTATTTGAATTATTCATAGTCCCACCATCTCAATCCAGCACATTTCATGATTTTCATCTATTTTGTGCTTGAACATTTATTTTTATTTAGGCACTATCATAGGTATATAGTGCATTATATTCTGTTATGTTCATATGATATCATGTAATACCTGCAATTCTAGATTTTACCCTTGTAATCATTAGTGGGGTTTTTTGATGTTTTATCATGATAATATACTATAGAATGAACATAATTTTTCTAGTGCTGGAAAATTCTTTCTCTCCGAATGTCCACTAACATTATATCTGGGCTTTTATTGAACTTGTACTGAGCTCGTAACTCATCTACTGCTAAATAGCATTCCATGTTTTATTTTAATGACTATCAAACCCATTAGAGCCACTGCCATCTTTAATAGCAAATATGTAGTGATAACCCTCTTTTTATTATTCTAAAAGGCAAATTATTTATAATATAAATATTTACATTCATAATCTGAGAGTTTTGGGGGCACAAAATCAATATTACCTTGTCTTCCAGCATGTTCAAGAAGGTCAATGCACACGCTTTTTAGGTGAGTCTCACTTGCATCTTCCAGTACCTGAGGAGTAAGCCCAGTACATCTCTCATGCTGAATCATTTCATCTCTCTCAGAGCTGAAGAGCTGATAGGCAAGCTACTTTTTGACTAACACTTTTACTCCTTAAAAAAAAAGATATAAAAAATTTTATGTAGTTCATTTATGGCAGTTGATTCATTAATATTCCTAAGCACACCTAAAAAACAAGCAAACAAATTATGCAGAACACAACTTGAACTGTGCCATTTTGGATGATATGAAAAAAAAAACTGTAAGGAATGGCATGAGTCTGAGACCAGGTGAGACCACTAAGCTTATGTAAAGGCAGCATGGGGTGGAATTTATTGTGCCTGGATGCAGGCAGACAGAGGGCAGAAAGGCAGTCCATCAGGAACAGAGAAGCGGGCTTTTTTTACAGGGCTTGAAAGAAGGCAAGGAACATTGGGTGGGAAGATCTTAGTAAGCTTCAGTGGTTCAAAGTTCTCAAAACATCCAGTGCCTCGGTGAACAAAGTCCTCGGAGCATCCAGTGTAAATGTTTGGGTGTCTTCAGATGTCCCAGTGCTTGGTAGATTCTGTCCTCCATCTTATCTCATTTTGCAACATTTTGTGTTCGCCAAGAGCACCAGTGCTGAGCTGGGTTTTCTCTGAGGACAATGCTGCTGACAAAGAGGTTGGGTGCTGGAAAAGTCATGTCTGAGTCAAGTCTGGCAAAAATAACAATAGCAGGTGAACAACAACCTCCTTTTTAATTTGCACAGAAAGTCAAAGTCAAATTTTTCATCTTTTTTGGCTTTATATATTAATTATCTCTTACTTTTAGATATTTAGCTCTTGCTTTAGATATTTACCTCTTACTTTAGATATTTACCTCTTAGTTTTAGAGTACTTACTTTCTGAAGTTTTTTTGGCAGGGAGGGACTGGAATTAAAATGAGTTCCGTTTACTATGTATTATTACATTAAGTGCAGAAATAACAATTAAGAATATTTTGGGGGGTTAACTAATGATAAACTTGTGACACCCAGCTGAAAGCACGGTGCTGGGTGTGGAAGGTCCACCTGAGGATCATTGCCAACAACATAAAAAAGAGAACTGGAGTGGAAGATGGTGTGCTGTTGATTCTCCTGGAGAAACTTGTCATGCTGGCTTTCCTGATGTGAACTTGGCTGTTCTCATCATTGGAGGAGTTTAGGACCTGGCTGTCCCTGAGGATGACCACAGTTCTTTTCAGGGAGCTCTGGTCCTTACCTTGAGTGTTGCGAACTGGCTCCAGCGTAGATCCCTCAGCCTGCTGGCACAGATCCTTCATCCTGCTGGCACAGACTTTCTAGCATCTACCACTGACCTTTGGGCCTTCCCAGCACAGATAGTTGATACAGCCTTGCATGAGACATTGTCATAGGCCATAGGCCTCCATTTGGGCACATGGAGGACATTGCCATGGGCTGCAGGTCTTCAACTGGACTCATTCAGGACGTTGCTGTGGGACCCATGTCCATAGCAGGATTCCTTGGGTCTCTAGTATGTGGACAGATCTCCCATACTCTTTGTATGTGACTCCTTTGCTCAATATTATAAAATAATCCAATAAATTATGTGTCCTATATTAAATCTTTTTCCTTGTAAATCCCTGACTACCACATGGAGTTGTTTTTGCATCTTCCATTATTTATTTAGGATAACCATGTTTTCATAAGGTAGGCAATCATAACTATAAGCTTTTCTCATAGAACTGCTTTCATTGAATCTCAAAGATTCTCATATGTTGCATTTCTGTTTTTTAATTCTAGGAATTTTTAAATTTCTTCCCTAATTTTTTCAGTGATAATTGATTATTGGAGGATGTGTCATGCAATCTCTGTGTGTTTATATATTATCTGTAGTCCCTTTTGATATTGATTTCTAATTTTATTCCCTTGATATCTGAAAGGATACAATAGATTTTCTAAATTCTTTAGTATTTATTGAGATATGTTATATGGCCTCAAATATGGTCTGTTTTGGAGAAAGTTTCATGGACTTTTGAGAAAACTGTGTATCCTATAGATGAAACACTGTAGGTATCTGTCAAATTCACTTGTTCAATGTCATAGTTTAATTCTATCTTTGTTGAATTTTTCTCTGGCTCTCCTCTCTATTCCTGAGAGTTGGATACTGCAGTCCATTTCTATGATCATGCTGGTGTCTATCTGCCTTGTTATGTCAAATAGTGTTTATAAAATTGGGTGCATCAATATTCAGGACATATATACTTACAGTTGTTAGTTTTTCTTGGGGAATTGTTCCTTTTGCCAATGTATAGTGATTGTTTTCCCTTCCAAACAGTTTTTCTTAAGTCAATATTGTTAGGTATTAGAATAACTACTCTTGCTCGCTTTGGGGTTCCAACTGCATGAGTATCATTTCTCAACCTTTTATGTTCAGTTTGTCTATCTATTTGGTGGGTGAGGTGTGTCTCCTGAAGGCAGTATATAGATGGGTCTTGTTTTTTGATTCAATCTTCAGATATGTGTCTTTCAATTGTAGAGTTAAAACTATTTGCATTGAGTGCCATTATTGTAAGATATGTTCTGGCCCTCATCATTATATTGCTTTTCCTGTAGTTGATTCCTTTCTGTTTTTCATGTGCTTACTTTCCCAGTAGGATATTTTTCTTTCCTTTGACCTTGTTGTCTTTGTAATTTGTGTTCAGTATTCCCTAAAGTATTTTCTGCAGTTCTGGTTAGTGGTCATGAATTTCTTTGGTCTATTCCTATGGAAGGTCTTTATTTATTCTTCACTTTTGAAGGATAGCTTTTTAGGATATAGTAGTCTGATATGGCAATTTATTTTCTCTAAGAGTTGGAAAAAATTCCCTTCAAACCCTCCTGGCTTTGTATTGAGAAATCTGCTATCCTTCTGATAGGTTCACTTTTATGGGTGATTTAGCAATTCTCTCTGAAAGCCTTTAATTTTCACTTTCATAGGCTGTGTTGTCTTTATTAATTCACTCAGCTGACTATTTGTCTCTTTATTATCTCTTTACTCATTTTAACTATTAATTTTTTTAAAAAATTCATCATTGGGAATTTTATACATTTCAGTGTCCATGGGATCAGTTTTTGTGAAGTTAACTTTTTGCAGCATCTCGCCTGCCTCGTTTTCTCCTGATTGCTGTTTTTCAGTTGAAGCCTGCCAATCAGTTGGGATAGAAAGCTCTGCTACTACTGTGGGGCTGTCTTTAGTGTTTTCCTCCTGTGAAGTACCTTTCACCTTGAGCAAGAGAACACCCACTCAACCTACTTAAAGTATTAGGCTCAGTCCCTAACACTGAAGTCCAACGGAAGAACAATTACAAGTGAGATCAATTTTCAAACAGCCAATCATATGCCAACCTATAATTTAAAACTTGTTTTAAAATGTCTTCTACTCCTTCATCAACTCAATGAGAAATCAGAATAATAATATTGTAGGATAGTCTAGAAAATAGGAGAAGAAAGAAAAACATTAAGAGAAAAGTAAAGCAATAAAAAGAATGAAAGAAAAATGGGTTTTGAAGATACTCTTTTAGCAGGAAAGGGAGGATGTAGGGAGGGGAAGTTTGAGAGGCTATGTAAGGGGAAAATAAAGAGGAAGAAAAGGAAATATAAGTAGAAAGTGAGAGAAGACATAGGGGATTAGATCCAAATATTAAACTAGTGGAAACACTGGAAGAACCAAGAAGGAACACTTGGTGAAGGACAGCCTACCAAGACAAAGTAAGACATTATAGAAGCAAAAGCAGTAATTCACTCTCATACACAGTTTATACATACACGTACACATACACACCAGTCACACAAAGTCCAGGGTGATGGAACTCAGCAAACAAACTACCAGAAATGTGAATTTAGCAAATCTATGAGCCGATTCTTGGTGTGGGAGAATATAATGTGACAAAAGAAGATGTCATCGATATAAAAGAAATAACTGTCACTTGTAAGCACTTCCAAATACATACACATGCACTCCCTGGCGCTAATAAGAAGAAACACTATGAAAAGGTTTTAAAATGAAAGAAAAAAGGTCTGATATTCTTTTTTTATGGTGGTAATCATCCTGGAGACTAAATTAGTCCAGTTCTTCCCTGCCTCTGTCCAAATAGGAGAGGCTGTATTAAGCAGAAGGCTGACTTCAAGCTGCCTGTGGGGGTGAGTGATGACTCTGGGTGGCCAGGGGCTCAGTTGAATCCCACCTACCAATTTAACTCTTTCATGCATTGGAAAGAGGGATCCATAGAATCCAGAGTGTTCACTGGATCCATTACGCACCAAGTCTCTGGGTAAATAAGGAACAGGGATAAAAGTTCTAAATCTACAGACTGGCATATGGAGGTGTGGCTGACCAGGATCCTGGTGCTGCCGTCTTCACTCGGAGGTCCTCTCAGCAGAGATGGGAGATGGGTGTGCAGGGACCTTCACTGTATAAGGACCATGGTGTCCAGTCTTCCACTGGTCCCTGCAGGGCTCTCTCAGCCTCAGACCCGCTCTCACCACAGAAGTCGAGGCTGCTGAGCCCTTCGCTTGCTGCCACACTCAGACCACTGCTGTTGTGGGGTGTCTATTCAGCCCACCAACGGTGTTCTCCCCAGTTGGTCTCCCATGAATAGGGTGAGTGTGGGATCTCTCTCCTGATCTCATGACTAGTTTTACCATATCACTTCCTGCAAAGCCCACTCTAATTATTAGAGCTGGTAGTCACTTCATTCCTGTACCTCAGTGATAGTTACACCTGGAGGATATGGAAAATGTTAGGCTTTTTTGTGCCCACATGGAGGAGTTCATCAAGATTGCTTCCCACCCCAC
>RJWT010028773.1:0-15116 GCA_004365215.1 Cuniculus paca | reverse complement strand
AGGAATGCAAAGGACAAAATCATAATGAATCCTGCAGAAATCCAGATCATCAATACCTATTTTGAAAATCTATATTCTAATATGATGGAAAACTCAGAATAAATGGACAGACTCCTAGATACACATAAATTACCAAAGCTGAATCAAGAAGATACAAAAATTGTAACTAACCCAGTATCAGCCAATGAAATTAAAGGCAGAAAACTACCAACACTGAAAATCCCAGGTCTCAATGGATTCAATGCTGAATTCTACCAGAAATTTAGAGAAGTTCTAATGCCACTACTCCTCAGACTCTTTAATGAAATTGAAAGGGAAGCAATACTACCAAATTTATTTCTGGAAGCAAGCATTACCCCCAAAACCAGAGAATTCAATCAAAAAGAGAAAACTATAGGCCAATCTCCCTAATGAACACAGATGCAAAAATCCTCAAAAAGATACTGGAAAACAAGATACATGAAATCATAAAGATTATACACCACAACCAAGTAGGATTCATCCCAGGGATGCAGGGATGGTTCAACATATGCAAATTAATAAATGTAATATACTGAATTAACAGAAAAAAACAAAAATCTCATGATCTCAATAGATGCAAAAAATGCATTTGACAAACTCCAACATCCATTCATGATAAAAAAATAATCCTATAGAAAATTGGAGTAGATGGTCTTTATCTCAATCTAATAAAAGCCATCTATGACAAACTAACAGCCAACATCATACTAAATGGACAAAAACTGAAAGCTTTCACTCTTAAAATCAGGAACAAAATGAGGATGTCCACTGTTACATCACTTATTCAATATAGTTCTGGAAACAATGGGCAGAGCAATTATACAAGGGAAAGACATAAAAGGATAGGAAAGGAAGAAATTAAATTATTATTTGCAGATGACATGATACTCCACATAGAAGACCCCAAAAACTCCACCAAAAGACTTCTGGTTTTAATTACCAAACTCAGTAGCATAGCAGGATACAAATTAAACACTCAAAAATAGCGTCCTTGTACACAAACTCACTGAGAGAGAAATTAGGTAACAATACCTTTCACAACAGCATAAGAAAAATGAAATTCTTGGGAATCCCTCTAACAAAGAAAGCGAAAGACCTATACACTGAGAACTATAGTACTCTGAAAGAGGACACTGAAGAGGATATCAGAAAATGGAAAGATTCCCTTTTCTGAGATAAGCAGAACCAATACTGTGAAAATGGACATACTGCCAAAACTGTTTTGTTTTGTTTTGTGTTTTGTCTTTTTGAGACAGGGTTTCACTATGTAGTTCAGGCAGACCTTGAACTCACTTTGTAGCTTAGGCTGACTTCACACTCAGAGCAATCCTCCTGCCTCAGCCTGCCAAGCGCTGGGGTTTATAGGCATGTGCCACCACATCCAGTCAAAGCCAAAGCTGTTATACACATTTAATGCACTCCCAATAAAAATACCAACAGTGTGCTTCACAGAACTGGAAAAAACAATCCTAAAATTCATATGGAACCAGAAACGACCTAGAATAGGAAAAGTAATTTTGGGCAATAAAGGCAAGGCAAGGGGCATCACAATTCCCAATCTGAAGTCATAGGGAAAGCTACTGAGATAAAAAACAGCATAGTACTGACAAAAAAAAAAAAAAGGCCTAAAGATCAATGAAACAGAGTAGAAGATGAAGAAACAACTCCAAGTAGCCAGCTGTGGTGGTGCACACCTGTTAATCCCAGCATTTGGGAGGCTGAGGCAGGAAGACTGTCATTGGGTTTCAAGCCAGCCTCAGCTACACAATGAGTTCAAGGTCAGCCTGAACTGTACAGTGAGACACTGTCTCAAAAAACAAACACGCAAACAAACAAACAAAAAAACCCTCCAAGAATGCTTCACCACAGTTGGTGGGAGTGTAGACTGGTACAGCCATTGTGGAAATCAATGTGGAGATTCCTCCGAAAACTAGGAGTGGAAATCCCATTCAATCCAGCTATTTTTCCTTCTGGGTGTTTTCCCAGAAAAATTGAAAATGTCATGCTACAGCAATATATGTGCACCCATGTTTATAGCAGCACAATTTGTAATAGCTAAATCTTGTAAACAACCCAAATGCCCATCAACTGTAGAATGGATAAAAAAAGATGTGGTATTTTTATACAACAGAATATTACTCAGCTATAAAGAAGGATGATCTTGAGGCTTTTATAGTTAAATGGAAGCAACTTGAGACCATACTCCTAAGTGAAATAAACTTACATTTGTAAATATCACACTGCCTCCCTAGTGTAAAAAAAAAAAAACTGAAAGAGTAGTAAGATCCAAAATGTACAGCAGATATTGTGGTAATGAATGGGAAAGAAAATGCTCAAAAGGAAAGAACAACTGGGATAGGGTAAAGGAGAGAAGGAAGAAGGGAAAAGATCATATGTATATAGTATACATATATATGTATGTATGTATGTATGTATATAAGAGATAGCTATACTGCTAAATCTCAGTTAGTTCATCCAAAAGAACAGTTTGTGCTTCCATTGTTTGATCATTTTTTATGCCTAAATCTTATAACTGGAACTTCTAAGATAACTATATTAGTTTTAATTTCCCATTTTTTTGAAATTCTGAATCATTTCTATTCTTTTTTGTTTTGCTTTTTTAAAATAAAAAAATATGGTTTTTATATACAACAGAGTACTTCTCTGCCACAAAGGATAAGCTTGAAACATTTCTAGTTAAATGGATGCATTTAAGAGAGCATACTTTAAAGTGAAGTAAATCAGTCCCAATGTTTCTCTTGTATTAGAAATCAAAAGCATAAGTAAGGACCAAAATGGATGATAGATACTGGGAAGCAAGAAGAAAATGTTCAAACGTGAAGAAGAGTAAGGGAGGAAGGAAGGGGCAGGGAAGGGAAGGAAAGGAAAAGGTAAAAAAGAATAAAAGGGGTCATAAAAGATGAGATAAAAATCAATACAATTATACTGGGAGATCTCAAAACCCTACTATCACAAATAGATCCACTAAACAAAATTTAAAAAAGAAGTATCAGAGTTGAGCTAAACCTTCAAACAAACAAACAAAAAAGGATTTGCCAGGCATGGTGGCACATGCCTATAATCCCAGCACTCAGGAGGCTGAGGCAGGAGGATTATCGCAAGTTCGAGACCAGCCTGAGTTACAAAGTGAGCTCAAGGCCAGTCTGACCTGTGTAGTGAGATCCTGTCTCAAAAAAAAAAAAAAAAAAAAAACACATTTAGTAGATATATACAGAGTATTCCACCCAACAAGAAAATACAGTCTTTTGGTCACACATGGTACTTTCTCCAAACAGACCATGTACTAGTAAATAAAGTATGCCTAAGTGAATGCAAAAGAAACTTCACCATGCATATCAGATTGCAGAGCAACGAAATGAGAAATGAACAGCAAAACAAACCACAGAAGCTATGTAAGCATATGAAAGTTATGCAACACATTCTTGAATAATCAATGGGTCACAGAGGAAATTAAGGAAGAACTAAAACAGTTTCCTAGAAATAAATAATAATGCCTGTACAACTTACCAGAACTTACGGGACACAAAAGCAGTCCTAGAAGAGACGTTTACAGTGGTGAATGTCCACATCAAAAAAACAGAACCACCTCAAATAACCTAATGATGCATCTCAGTGTTTTGGACAAAAACAATCCAAACCCAGGGCTTATACAAGGGATGAAATTATAAAGATCAGAGCAGAAATTAATGAAATGGAGGCTGTCACCTTCCCCAAAATCGTAAAACAAATTAAGTTTGTAAACCAAGATACCAATGTATCAATGTCTTGTGTCACAGAACTAAAGAAAAGAACCTTGAAATTTACATGGAATTGCAAGATACCCAGAATAGCAATAGCAATTCTGGATAACAAAAGCAAAGTAGGTGGCTTCACAATCCCAGACTTCAAGTTACTTTATAAAGCTACAGTGATTAAAACAGCATGGTACTGGTACAAAAACAGGCACATGAATTAATGGAAAAGAACAGATGCAGATCCTGGTATGGTGGTACATGCTTGTAATCTCAGCACTCTGGAAGCTGAGGCAGTAGGATTGCTGCGAGTTCAAGGCCAATCTGGGCTACAAAGTGAGTAGCCCAGCTGAGTAGCCCAAAGTGAGTAGCCCAGCTACAAAGTGAGTAGCCCAGCCCAAGACCAGCATGAACTGCACAGTGAAAACTGTCTCAAAAAGACATACACACGCGCGCAAATAGATGCAGAAACAACCCCAGTCATATACACCTACTATTTGATCTTTGACAAAGGAACCAAAAACATACACTAGAGAAAAAATAGCCTATTTAATAGTATTGACAAAATTGGATATCCACATGCAGAAAACGGAGCCTAGAGCCATACACTTCGCCATGTACTAAAGTAAAATCAAAATGAATCAAAGGCCTAAATGTTAAAATAGAAACAATCTGCTGGAAGATAAAGCAGGCACAACTCTTAGAGACAAAGGCACAGACAAGGACTTTCTAAATAGAACCCCAATGGCACAAGAAATAAAACCAAGAATCAGTAAATGAGATCACATTAAATTAAAAACCTTCTGCATAATAAAAGAACCAACAGAGCAAACAGACGATCTACGGAATGGGAAAAAAATTTTGCCAGCTATTCCATGGACGGAGGACTAATATGAAGAATATACAAACAACGCAAAAAAAAAATTTTTTTTTTGAACTCCCTAAAAGACCCAATCAAAAACTAGGCAACCAAAATGAATAGTCACTTCTCAGAGGAAGTACAAAAGGCCAACAAATACATGCACAACCCAATCAAAAAACTGGACAACCAAAGAGAATACTCACTTCTCACAAGAAGTGGTACAAGGGGCCAACAACTACATGAAAAGAATGCTCATCATCACTAGCCATGAGAGAAATGCAAATTAAAACTACAATAAGACAATCCTATCTACAGAAAGAATGGATATCATCAAAAAAATCTAGTAACAAATGCTGGTGATGATGTGGAGGGGGAGGAACTCTTCTACATTTTTGGTGGAAATGTAAACTAGTACAACCACTATGGAAATCAGTGTGGAAAATTCCTCACAAAAACTAGAATTGGAGGTCCTATTTGATCCAGCTTTAACCCTTGAGGGTATTTTCCCAGAAGAACTAAAAACATCATACCACAGGGACATATGAATGAACAACAAAAAGGTGATATTTACATGTAATGGAATACTACTGCTGCCACAAAGATAAACTTGAGGCATTTGTAAGTAAACAGATACAACTGGAGGATACAATGTTAAGTGAAATAAGTAAGACACATGAGCTCAAATACCACATCGTTTCTCTTATATGACAAACACTATACATACACACTCACACAGAGAGCACAAAATAGAAGAGATAGCACCCAGGAGGGGGAGGCAGTAGGATCACTGTGAGTTGGAGGCCAGCCTGAACTACAAAGTGAGTTCAAGGCCAGCTTAAACTGCATAGTGAGACCCTGTCTCAAAAAGACAAGGAAAAAAAAAAAGAGAGAGAGAGAGAAACAGGAAATAGGAAAAAGTTCAAAAACTTCTCCAAATATTCCTGTTTCAAAAATACTGCAATATATATGCTAATTTGTTTCATTTATACTAACAGTATACCTTACTTCCTTGAAAAGAAAGTTTGTTTCTTTTTTATAAGGATCTTTTGAAAAGTCTTGTGCTAAGTAAACTAATTTGAAAACAATGATACTCGGTATAGTGACTATTATGCTCTACATGATTATGAAAATGCTTCATTCTTCATAAAATAATAAACTAAAAAAAAAAAATTGCCAGGGATTTAGCTCAGTGGCATAAGTGCCTGCCTGGCAAGTACAAGGTCCTGAGTTTGATCCTCAGTACCAAAAAAAAAAAAAAGTACCACATCACAACTTCAGGCAGACCTAACAGCGCTGTGCTGGTAGTTAATTTGTTAGAAAATCATCAAATAAAACTGAAGGATGAGTAATCTGAAATGGTCACTGATTTTCTTTCTTTTTACTGCTTTTGCATACTTGTGTTTCTTGCTAGCAACACACTGTAAATTTACTCAGTATCTTCCATCTCCAGACAGAACTGAAGAGGAAGCAACATAGAAGCGAATTAATTTTACCATGTCAAAGAACTCCTTGAGAAATTACTTACAACAGAACACACTTTCACGTTAAAAAAAAAAAATAAATAATATTCTGATTTCAAATAATTTAGAAATAACTCCTGCCTGAAAATAAGAACATATGGTGTTTCTCCCATGACCCTTTCATTTCTAATCCTAAGGGAACTGAGCCATTAAAAATATGGTGTCAGAGTGATTTTACATCACAAATTTAAAATGGACTGAGGAATTATTAGATCATGGTGCTGCTCTACTTTAGAAGTAATGAACAGTCTGATGCATAGTAACAATACTGGCCTCTATCAAATGGGAGAAAACAGTACAGCAGGAAACATACCTCTTACTCTCAATGTTTAGGCTAGGATCCAACACCCTGAAGTGCATAACTTTACTGACAGTCAAATCTTAGAAGGATTCTGCTTCTAATGGCCAAATAGCTCCCAAAAGACCAACTCTCCCCTAAAAAACATTGTAAACCTTTAAAGCAGGACATTTTTAAAAAATCAACTTTCTAAACAACTTAAAGAGCAACCAAGTACAAGCAAACGTGAGGAGAAAAGAGCGTTGAAGGCAAGCCACAGTCAGTGGCCTGTGCAGCTTAGCTCGAAGACTTTACAAGATGTTCCTGAACCAAAAACCAGAAAACAGAATATGGGGTAACCACAACAGCAGAAAGAGAAAAGGGGAAATTCTAGAAAAGAGTACATCAGAGAAGGTATAAATTATGTCCCAATGTCTGGCCACAATGAATTATGCAGGAATAGAAACACTAGAGGCAAAAACGCTAAGGCTGAAACATCAGAACAAATATACCATATGCTGTTCACTGTGGGGAAAACAAGGTAAGGGAGTTTGACCCCAGAGGAGGTAACTGGCCACCCAGCCAGGCACAGTGGCCTGTGCCTGTAATACCAACACTCTTGGAGACTGAAGTAGGAGATCACAAGCTCCAGTCCTCTCTGGACGACTTAGCAAGACCCTGCCTCAGAGTAAACAATCAAAAGTTCTGGGGATGCAGCTCAGTGTGAAGGTCCTGGGTTCAATCCTCAGTACCACCACACACACACACACACACAAAAAGGTATAATGGAAAATATACTTAAAATGAATTTTAAAAAGCTCAGCAAAGAGAAAAGCTATTAAAAAATGAAAAGGGAAGTCTGAAAAAAGCAATTTCTAAAAAAATTCACCAACTTTGCTTAAAAACAAAGTTTGGGCTAGGGATGTGGCTCAGTGGTAGAACACTCGCCTGGCTTGTGCAACGCTCTGGGTTCATTTCCCAGCAGTGACAGCAGCATCACCACCACCCCTAAAAAATTACAGTTTGGATCTTGAATGTCCCCTTGGGCCCCAGGGTGGTGCCAATTAGAGGCTGTGGAGCCTTTTGGGGTGGGACCTGGTGGGAAGACCTTACATCACTGGAGGTTATAAGCTTGAAGGGGACTATGGGACTCGAATCTCTTCTTCTTCTTTCTTCTTTCTTCCTCTTCCTCCTCCTCCTCCTCCTCCTCCTCCTTCTTCTTCTTCCTCCTCCTCCTCCTCCTTCTTCTTCCTCTTCTTCTTCTTCTTCCTCCTCCTCCTTGCTCTCCCCCTCCTCCCCTTCTTCTTGGCCATGAGGACACTCTTTGTGTCAGGTGCTCCTGCCCCCATGCACTGCCTCATCAAAGCCCCAAAGCCCTGGAGTCAAGTAATCTTGGCTAAAACTTCTAAACCTCTGATTCGAGCTTTTTCCCTTCACAAACTGATTATCTCAAGCATCTCATTATAGTTATGGAAAACTAACACAGAAGTAAAGAAGAAAAGTGAAGTTGGCGACAGGTTAATAGAAAAAAGGTTCAAAAAAAAGATGAAAACAGAAACTTCATGGACTTCTGATGTAAAACCAAAAGGTCTAATATATGTATAATTCAATCACCAAGAAGTACAGGAGAGAAAGAGGCAAGTTTACTCACAGGTAGCAAAAAGAATGAACTGGTTTACAAGGTTACAACAAATATTTAAAACTGTGAAGAACAGGGCTGGGATGCAGCTCTGTGAAGAGTGTGTGCTCGACATGTGCAAGACCACAGGTGCAACCCCTAGCACCACACTTTTAAAAACAATTATAAAGAATGGATACAAGCAGCTGTGGGTGTGAGTTTCAAATTTAACCTGGAAATGAAAGTCGTATGACTTTTACATGTAGCCCTTGGAGCATAAGACTAATCTGTCATCAAGGCATATAAACATAAGTCTATCAAACCCAAGATTTTTCTTTAGAATATTTCTATTATTATTAATTATAATTTTATGAGTTTCATTAAACAACGAGTATTTAACAGGAAAAATGTCACAAAAATAAAGTAGTGAGTTTTTAGTATTTGTTTATAAAAAAAGCGTCAAAATTTTCAACTTCAACTGGTTTTTGGTGTTCAAATACAGAACAGCGCAAATTTCCATATGAACTATGATGAAAATACCAAGCACTCTACAAAAAAGATAATCTCTTATTATCACACCTAAGGCAGTCTGCACACATGGCAACAGCACATTCCACATGCACATCGCTTACACTGACAGCAGGTCTTTTGCTTTCCTAGCCTTTCTGTGGGACATACTTGACATCTCAAAGGTCTGGCTGTTTTGTCAGGAGGTTCTAATTATATTATACAGCATATAGTTAACAGGAATATAAAATATCAATAAAATAGGTTATTAAATTCTTAATTATACAAGATTATTAAATTCTCGTACATTTAGAATAGGTATTTTCACATCAGCTGTTTACCTGCTTAAAAAACTAGAAGAGAACATCAAAAATAAATCCTATATGAACCACAGTGAAAATATCAACAGAACTCTACCACAAAAATCAACTTTGCTTCAAGTGTCACACCCAAGGCATGTGTAAAGACCCAAGGCAGTCTTTACACATGACACCTGCGTGTTCCATGAAACTGCTTAGCTTTTTCTATATAGCAGTCTTGTCATTGCTCTTCCTGTTTTGTCAGGAGCTTCCTACTATACTGTACAATATGAACTTAGCAGAGAAATAAAATGTCAATAAAATATAGTATCAAATACGCAATGAGTGCTTAGAATAGACATGGATATTTTCACATCAGCTGTTTACTTGTTTACAAAACCTAAAAGATAACATCAAAAATACAAACCTATGTGAACTACAGTGTAAACACAAACAAAAGTCTACCACAGAAATAAACTTTGCTTCAACTGTCACACCCAAGATAATCTTCACACATGACAACTGCCATGTTCCATACACAAGTACTGATTACACTGATAGTATGTATGTATGTTTTGTGGGACCCAGTTGACATCATTTTTGTTTATCTATGGTCGTAGTAGGTCTTTGTGATGCTGCACTTACCTGCTCACCTGTCAGCTCACCAGAGTGCTCCACCATTTTTTTGTGTAGTTCCCTAGGCAGAAACATTTTGTTTATCCTTTGCTGGAAATGATCTCTTATGAGCTCTAGTCCTAATCCTCTAAGAAAATTTCTGTGATACTTTGCACTTGTTATTTTCCTTGTAAACTATCAAACTATTATGCCACACATTTAAAGATCAAATAAAACACAACCATTGACCATTGGCAAATGCTTTGTGTTTCAAGTGACATCACAGATGCTGCATAACTCATCAACAACATCTACTCCATGTTTGCTTTTGCTGTTGAAAGTTTCCATCTCACGCTTCCATTTTGTTGGGGTTCTCCTATCAATATTTCCATCACGACGAAATGCTGACATCAGCAGTACCAGTTTGCTTTTCTTTGCCATATACAAGGTTAATGTTAGTTATGTCTTTCTGAAATTCCAAGATTGTACTATATAATGCTCTGTTTTGAAACTGCAACATTTCATTTGGAATTTCTGCTTTCTTCTTATATACAGTTCCTGCACTGGTCAACTTGTGCTCTGTTAGCAAACGTAACATCAGTCGGAAACCAGTAAACCAACTGCTGAATGTAACATTCCACTTAGTTTGGGATATGGAAGCAACAAGTGGGTTCGCAACATCATTTGATTCATTACTATACGAATAAGGACCTAATGGCTGAGTTCCATGGCAAATATCTAATTGAAAAAATAGTAAGTCTTCACATCTACAAGGGCATAAATTTTCAAGCCATATTTTGTCCCGGTTTTTCCTAAGTCTTTTACATTCTTATGATCACCTATGAGAAATCCGTGCAGACTTAGGAATGCTTTCAGTTCAGCTAGTGAGGTGTCATAATAAATAGTTTTTGAATGTGGCTATTGGTGCATTTAAAATATTTTACTTGCATTTCAGCCTTTGTGTATCTCACAGCACCTTACAACATTTCATCTGTTACAATTTCCAACACTGAATGTCAGTGTTTGCATTCTGTTCAATACATTTCACCCCTGTCAAGACCTTCACTATATTTTTGGACCTAGTTGTAACACTGGATAGTTCAATTTGGTTGCATGACTATTTTGCAACATTTTGACTAGTCAAAACTGTACTTACACTGCTATTTTCTTCGCCACCTGAATCAAGGAGGTTTGCATTCCCTGTGTCTATAAGTCAATTCTTGCTCTATTTTACTATCCCAGAAACTTTGGCTAACATGACCAATGTCAGTCATCATCACCTTCATCATTATCATCATCATCATCATCAAGATCATACACCCACATCACTCTTCCGCTATGAAAGCATATATTTTAACATAATGGATCACCTTCATCATTCAGGCATGAGTAATCTGTGATGATTCACTTTTTACCCCCTCTAAAACTTGTAAATCTGGTTTTTCATGTGTCATTGTATGAAACGGGCTACTTCTACCAGAAAAATCGAAAACTTTATTTAAACAAATGCTGAGTGGTGTGGGTCTACTGGACCTTCTGTGATGCTCCAGTAAACATATGCAAAATGAGGTAGAGCATAAAAGTAGATCCAAATCCCACTATGACACTTCTGCACATGTGCATGCTCCTTATTGTTTGTCATACCAAGTGGGTCAATGCACAGATCGTTTCCTGTATCTCTCAGGGAAAGGTACTGAGAGGCACAGTCAGCTACTATACTGCTAAAGAAAAATTTACAGTAGAAAAGTGAGTGACTGACCTGCTGAACCCAGGCTTATGCTTTAAGGGTAAAGCCTATTATGGCTTTCTGTCACTGGGACAAAATACCTTTAAAAAGCAGCTTAAAAGAAAGAGGTAATATCGCTTCTCGGCCTTTTGGCTAAGATCAAGTGCAGTATCTGTTCTTACCAGTTTAAAAGAAAGAGGTACTTATTTGGCTTGGTTTCAAACCACAAACTCTTGTCCCCATTTCTTCCAGGCCTGTGTTAGGCAGCACATCCTGGTCAAACCATGAGGCAGGAAAAGCTACTCTTTTATAGCAGCTAAGAAGTAGAGAAAAAGCTCATTTTTGTAACAAAGTCTCTCCCACAAAACTCATAAAGCTATGAATCCTCGAATGGATTAATCCATTCATGAGGTCAGAACCCTTACAATCTCATCACTTCCCAAAGCCCCACCTCTAAACACTGCTCCATCTGGGACCAACACTTCTACATATGAGCTTCTGGGAGACATTTTGACCAAAAAAACGGTAACAATGCCTCTAATTCCTCAAGTAAGCATACCTACTACTATCATCAAAGGAATTCTTGATGACAAAGGCGACTTAAATGAGAAACACTAATCCTCTGAGTAATAGTTTCCAGAAATATTCTAAAGAATCAATAACCACATAACTACAACAAAGGAGACCATCAAAATTACATAAAGATAGCTACACTCATTCCTGCTCTGCAACACAAGTTTCACATCTTCAAGTAGCTCACTACAGCTCTATGTATATAAAGTAGTGTTTAAAAATGTTTTATGCTTAAAATGAAGAAGACATTATTAATTCAAATTACATTAAAACACAGAAAAGAGAGATCACCTTGACGGCTTTCTGGGAATTAGGCAGTCCTTCTTCTATGTCTTCTAAAAGAATTCCTCCTAATCCTCGCTGGTCATGCTGATCTAACAGCCTAAGTAGGGCCCTCTTATCTTTCAAGTCGTACTTGGGTTTGAATGCATACTTCCCATCTATCACTTCAATTTTGGGATTGTTGACTAATGCCTGAAACAGTGACATAATGTGTATATATTAACAAAAGAAAACTTCACACATACATTCTTAAATTCTAATTATTTAAAAATATAACGCTATCTAGTGCAGTGACAAATTAAACAAATCTTGTGAGTATGATCAGAAGATCTAAAATAGTGAACATGTAGAATCCCAGAATAATAGGCAAAGATCAACCTGGTGCATGCTTTTTTTATACTTTAAAAATTACTTATTATTTACAAACATTCTTTGGGGAGAAAGAAACCATTTTATCACAATTGCATCAAAGAAAGTTGAATCTTTAAGATGACAAAATGGGTCAGAATCAGTATCATACCTATTAATATTAACAGACCAAGTAAACTGGGTAGTGCCCACTCCACCTCAGTACAGTTTACCACATATTGGCATTACAACCTGAGAAATACTACCCTGGGATGAACAATCAGTAGTCAGTCCTTACCACCTGGTATCAACTGGCACTAGCAGCTGTAGAAAGAACTGAAAAGAACTAGACTGGTTTGTACATGAACTTTACTCCTGTGTCAGCTTGAGAATGAAACTGTGTGGGAACTCAGGAATTACTGAACATTAAACTATGTGCCTCGTCAGTGCTGTTTTACAACTAGTATCTGGAGGAAAGCTCTTTAAGAGCAACTCTATTTATTTTCTGCAGTTGCAAGCCTGACCCTGCCAGAAGAAATACAAAATGAAGAAAGGAGGGAAAATAGAATAGTAATATAATAAAAATAAACTTTAATGTTGGTAAGTCTATGAAATTCCAACATTAGGTAAATTACTAAATTTAACTGTGAATTGCCATAATTTATATAACAACAATATATGTCACCATTATTCGCAACATCTGTGCAGGTTATGTGTGGACACTTTGAGGTTACAATCTTATGGTGGTTCTGCTTCTGGTAATGGCCAAGCAGTTCCTAAAAGCCCATGAGCTTCAGTGATATCAATGAAGGGGCTGGGAGCTTCTATGATAATGATCAATGGGTTTATTTTATAACAATCAAGAACTATATTTTGGATTGGTCAAATAAATTAACTTAAGCATTTTTTTAGGAACTTTACATCTAGTCTTTAGAATCTATCATTGGTCCTAGAAAGCAGTCTTGTTCATTGTCACTGAATATATAAACTCAAAAGCAGGAAATACATGAAAGTTTATAATGGTATTTCCAGTCAAACACGGTGGTACATGCCTGTAATCCCAGCACTCACGAGACTCAGCCACGAGGATCTCAAGCCCCCTGGGCTACGCAGGGAGCTCAAGGCCAGCCTGAACTACATAGCAAGATCCTATCTCTAACCTCTTAGAGACAATAACTATCATGTCAAAACAGTAGCAACAGCTCAGTAAAATGTCTTGATAACCCTACACTACTTTACATTTACTTACTTTTCCTAAAATATGTATTTTGAAAATTTACAAGCATATAAATTATAAATTTAGGTATTCAAAATAAACCAGCGGTTGGTAAATATAAAAGTGATATGGTACTTTTGACTTTTTTCACTTTTATACTGACGTCCTAACTTTTAAGATTTTTAAACACATACATAAAATTACGTGAAAATCAACAAGCCAAACAACTTAGATGTATGTATGTTTAAAACACAAAGACCCTTCATCAGTTCTTTTAAGAAACAATAAAAGGCATAACCAGATTTCAGTACATTAAAAACACTCTAGGGGTCAGGGATGGCTCAGTAGCAGAGTGCTTGTGTAGTATCTACAAGGCCCTGGGTAAAAACACAAAACAAAACAAAAACAAAAAACACTCTTAGTCATAACAAATATCTCATGTGTTGAAGCCCTAAGACCAAAAAAAAAAATAGGCACCAAAATACACAAAAGCACTCTATAGTTATAGCAAATATCTCATGGTAATCAACTAATTTTTCTATGATGTTTATAAACCTATTCTTACCTCAGTCATTAGCCATTGCTTCTGCTTGAGTCCAATATCTAAATGCTGTGTTTCATCCAAAATTTCTTCTAAAGTTAGAGGATGTGTATCTCCTCGCTGATGCCGGGTCTATTGAAAGAAGAAATTATCATTAGAAGAGTTTTTAAATGCTAAATGTATTAAATCAGAGTTTTACATAAATAAAAACCTTCGGGAATGTACAACATGTATTTCTGAGGCAGTACAACTACAGTGATGAAAAGCATGGATTACAAAACCAGACAGGACTGGACTCAAACTCACAGCTTAATAAAATTAAATGATAACCTGATTAAAAGTATTTGCAACACATATCATAAGGAACTAGTACTCTGAGAGATCCAAAAGCCAAATAGGTAAACAGACAAAAAGAAAATGCAAATGACCTTAAATATACAAAGATGCTCAATTTCTACTAAGATACTTCTCACCCATTAGACTAGAAATAAATGTCTGACGACTTCTTTGGCTAATCAGGTTATTAGGAGACACCTTGTCACAGACTGGCGGTAAGACAGCAAATTGGTACAACCCATAAGGAGAGCAAAATGAATTTTAACCCTTTGACCCAGTGATCATCTCTCCAGGAATTTATCCTACAAATATATCAAAACAGAAAGTGATTACAGGTCAATGCAGCACTGTTTGTAGAAGGAAAATACTGGAAATAACCCAAGCTGCCATCAAGAGGACTAATTAAACTGAAGCACATCCGTGGTCTGCAGAGATGTTAAGAAAGAATGTGAAGTGTCAAGGACAAATTGTTAAGGTAAAAAAACATAGACACCAAATGTTGGAGAGGACAAGGTGGAACAAGAAGTATCATTCAATGCTGGTGAAAATACAAAATGATTCAGCTACTTTGGGAAATAGTTTGGCAACTTCTTACAATTCAAAACACACACTTATCCAGTCAA
>RJWT010028772.1:0-15100 GCA_004365215.1 Cuniculus paca | reverse complement strand
CCCAAATCTGGTCACATTTTGCAGGTGGATAAAAAGCTCTTGGTGTTTTGCATCCTGCTGATCACAGTGCTGAATCCATTGGTCTACAGCCGGAGGAATAAAGAAATAAAAGTTTGTGGAAAGAGGCCTTTTAGCTGGACATCCTGATGCGTATCTGCAACCCAGGCACTCCAGGAGGCTGGGTTAGGTGTATAACAAGTTGAAATCCAGCCCTGGGCAATTTAGTAGGATACCTTAGTGTGCAGTGTGAAAGCCCTGGGTTCACTGCCAAGAACTACACAGACACACAGACACACAGAGAAACAAACACACACTGAAAAGAGAGAGAGAGATAGACAGACAGAACTTTACCTCCTCAACCTATTTTCTGAATAATCAACTATATTCTGAATAAATGTATCTTGTTTACCCAATACGGAAACAAATACACTCAGCAAACTTTACAGTGTGTCTGACTAAGTATAGCATTAAAAAGTAGAAGTATTTTCCCAGTTCAAGATTTCAATTTTTCAGGATAAAATACTTTTTGCATCAACCTTTACTCATTACCATTTCAACAGATTAAGCCATACTGTAGATAATAAAAATCAGATAATAAAAATCACGGGTAAGGTTCAAGTTCCCATTGGAATCTATATTGTTGATAAGCCACACCAAAATTCTGGTTGACCTTTGTGTTGCTGAAGTAAACATATTGACTTTAAAGATTATCAGACCAGGCGTGGTGGCACACGCCTGTAATCCCAGCACTCAGGAGGCTGAGGCAGGAGGATCACTGTGAATTTGAGGCCAGCCTGGGCTACTTTATGAGTTCAAGGTCAGCCTGCTCTTCATAGAGAGATCCTGTCTCAAAAATAAAAAAAATTTAAAAAAGAATATCATATCATGTTTTCTGCAACTAGATTTCATCACATCACAAATCAACAGCAACATATTTGTTGACCAATAAATATTCAATAATTACTCAATAAATATAAATATTCAATATTTTTCTATTGTCTTCCAATTATTTCTAAAATTTTTTGAAAGTGATTTTCTCCATGAGTTCTGTACCTTCAAATCTTATCCCTTGGCTCAGTAATTAAGATACATTCATTCACTAAAATATAAAACTTCTTGAAAGAATTTTCTCAAATACATCAAATTTTCTGAACTGAATAGGGAGCTATTATGATTTTTAAAAAGTTTTGAAATGTCATGGCTAAAATATAACAGTGCCATATTATGTTTTATACTAAGTACTCAAGTGGTTCATTCTACAGTTTAATAAAGTAGGACTGAGTTAAATTTTTTTAACTGATAACAAAGTTCAATTTTAAATTAACATTCACAGTTTAGTATTAAAGTAGTTTTAATAGTTACTGCCCAAACTGCTCATTCTCAGGCTGCACAGAGAGAGCAACCCACCCACAACCTTGTGATTACAATGAAGGTCGCCCATGAGTGGTTTTTAGTCTGGTCCTGTACAGTGGGAAAAGATCCTGAGAAGCCAAAACATTCTTGAAAAGTAACAAAATTTCAAGACTTGTAATAAAAAATTTTAAGACTGACTAAAGTTATGTGAATCAAGAAATGCAGCATTTTATGTACAAATAGGTTGGTGCAACAATATAGAGACCAAAATTATGTAAACTGTATGTTCAGTTGTTTATATACGAAGTCAGTGAAGCAGTACTTCACTATAAAGAAATAGTGAATGGCTCAGGAGAGAGATGCGTTTAACCTGATTTAAGCACTATGCAATGTTTATTTCCATGTACTGAAATATCACATTTTCTTTTGCATGTATCAGTTAAAAATAAATTTGATTTAAGGAAAAGGAAGTCCAAGAACTTGAACAGCATTTAAAGGTGTATATGAACATCTCTTAGAAATCAATATCAAAAAACCAACCTAATAAAAGCAATGCAAGAGATCTGAAAAAACACTCAAAGATGTCAGAGAATATTTGGGATGATGTAAACACACTTGATTGAGAGTAGTAATAACACAGATGACTTGTTTTAAAAGTCATACATACATATTTGTCATTTTAATGTGCCAATTATATGATAATAATTGGCACATAAAATCAGATATTTTAAAACTATAACCCATAATGCTTTGAGGGACATGGTGTGAAATGACTCTCATACTTAAGCTAATTCATCATGAACCAACCCATATGGCTACTTTCTTTTTGGTAGTGAGAACATCTAAGAACTGTTTTAGCAAATTTCAAGTATAAATTCAATATTATTGAGTGTGATCATGAAGTTGGGGATTATCTCTGCACAATTTATTCATTCTCCACTACTGAATCTTGATAGTCTTCAATCGACCCCAAATTTTCTCTACCGCACAATCATAAGAAACAATTACTTTTTCTGATTCGATGAATTTTTTTTCTGAAAATTCTACACATTAGTGAGATCTGTAATATAAGATAGCTTTTATAACATTATTTTTAAGTAAATGGTGTTATAAAGGTTATATTTTATATTCTTTATAAATAATGTTATAAAGGACATTATTTCATATACTAAGAAATATCTGAAATATTTCTAGATAAACCGTGTGAAATTGTATAAGGATATATAATATATAATGTCTATATTTTTCTTAGTGAATTTCAAACTGAATATTTTGATTCTAGTACCATACCAGATCAATTAATAATCTTATAAATATTATATCTATATATAATATAGATTTTTACTTTTACTGTTTCTACAGAAAAGATTTTCAGAAGTAAGCTTTCTGCTGAATGTAGATCTTTTCAACTGCTTTTGGCCCTAAGGTAGACATTTTTGAATAATTTTGTTCCTCCAATCATGGCACATTATCATGATTGGGTGAGCAATGCTACTTCTTCATAATTTATTTTCAAGTTCTTTTGTTATCATCTTAACTATATCTTTTCCCAAATTCATGTTGAAGTACTAAACCCCAGTATATCTGTACATGACTATATTTGGAAGTAAGACTATTTGATAGCTGGGTATGGTGGTGCATACCTATAATCCCAAAACTTGAGAGGCTGAGGCTGGAGGATTTTTGTGTTAAAAGCCACCCTGGGCTACAAAAGTGAGTTCAAGGTAAGTCTGCACTACATAGTGAGACCTGGCCTCAAAAAAGAAAAATAAAATGTTGATAGAAAAGATTTAGAATGGGCTTGTATGGTTGAAACTTAATCCATTACATCTCTGGTCCCTGTGAGAAGAAGACATTAGAACAGAGAGCAGGAGATACACCAGACACAAATTAGACGCAGGAGGTATCATGTGAAGAAACCAGCTATTTGCAAGCCAGACCAGAAAGCAAACCTCAGGTATCTTGGTCCTGTACTTCTAATGGCAGATCAGTGAGAAAATCAGTTTCAGTTTCCTAAGCTACCCAGCTTGCAATATTTTATTACAGATGTTTTGAAAATTTATCTTTACTTCTTTCCTCAAGCTTAGCCACCATCATCAGGTAATCACTGCAAAGTATGTAATGTGAATGTTTGTTTTGTTCACTTGAGTTCTAAGAAAGTATATGTAACTATTATTTGTGTACATTTATATTTATGTAAATATCATCATGCCAAATATCCTCTCTCACAAGTTCAATTTTATTTATTTATTTATTTATTTATTTATTTTATTTATTTATTTTTTTTGCAGCACTGGGGATCAAACTCAAGACCTCGCGCTTGCCAGGCAGGTGCTTAGGTCACTGAGCAAAATCCCCGATTCAAGTTCAGTTTTAAAACCTAGATCAAGACATAGATCAAGGCCTTAAATCTGAAATTGGATACACACATACATTTACAGAGACAGCTAGGCCCCTGTCATGTATTCTATATGATTCAGTATCCTCATACACACATGTCACAGGTATGTATATATGTGTATGCATATTACATATGACTGTATGTATGTACAATGCATATTTCAGATACTTTGAAGTATCTGAAATATTTCTAGATAAATCATGTGAAATTGTATAAAGATATATAATATATATGTCTATATTTTCAAAGTTACCAATATACTTGTGAATCAAATATTCAAAGTTACCAATATACTTGTGAATGAGGAAATTTACAGATGTGTTCAACTGTAAAACAGTGTTTGCTTTTAATTACAGCTTGACTTTTCTTTAGTAACACATTTCTATCATTTCATCACGCCTCATCTGGAATGCAAGTGTAAACCAACAGTGAAATAATAAGTTCATTCCATGAAAATTGTTTTATAAAGACACACCTGCCTTTCAACATCCACTTTACCCTTTTCCTAGAAATAATGGCATTCTCAATTTTATCATTAAAGAGGGGGAAAACAATAAAGATGATTGGATAATAAACCCATTATTTAAATTTATAGTATCTTTTAATTTGACTGCAAGACCATGAGTTCATAATTGTCGAATATCCCATTTTTGCAACAATGTATCTCTGATTGGAATTGAAGGACTGACAGTCATGTATTAATGACTGTGTCCCTGAGATGCGATAGGATTGGCTTCATCGCAATGAGACAGGGCAGGCTAAGGGAAAGTCTGAAAGTGTGTGGCTAATTCCTGGAGAGTTTCTTAAGGGATCAATCCTGAGTATTACTTTGGTTAAAAGACCACCTGCAATTGGTGCATCAACAAGTTCTTCTGCTTCAAGGTTTGGACCTAGAGGTTAGAGGAATAGCAGCAGAGTTTGTTGTTGAAGGCAGAAGTGCGATCAGACGGCGATAGACACCCATCTCTGGTATCCTGTCCTTTGAAGATCCAAAGCAGAGCTTAAAGTGAGTCACTGCACTTTCATTGTGGACGGCACTGGCATTACATAGAATCAGATCCAGTGGTACCTCGGTTCACAGACTTAATTCTTTCTATGATTCTGGGGCAGATGTTCACATCATGTTCCTGTAGGGAAAATGGGCCTGGTACACTTTCTTACCTGACATGGACTCATGAATAGAAGCAAAATTTTGCCCAGTGCTTCTGTTTGTGAACTTAATTGTTCATGAGCATTGTTTGCCTATTCAAATATTTCTTTCCAAGATTCATAACTGTTTTTGTGGTACAGTATGTCAAACATGGTCTGTCTATTTATGTTCTCCAATTAGAACTGAAATAACTACCAAAAATGCATTCTTGATCACTGAGAACATTTATACCAAGGTTTCATTTATGCCATGTTCTTAACATTGAAAATTTCATGTTTCACAGGAAGTGGAAAAGGAAGTTTAAAAATTAGTGCAATCTGGAACTTTGAAAGAGAAAGAAAGAAAGAAAGAAAGAAAGAAAGAAAGAAAGAAAGAAAGAAAGAAAGAAAGAGAAAGAAAGAAAGAAAGAAAGAGCGAGCTCCTGGAGCTTCTCAGGAGTTTGGGCCAGAAAACCAAACAGAAAGCAAAAAATGAAAAAGGAAAAATTAATCTCAAAGTAGATGGAAAACACAGTAAGTCCCTGGAGCATGACCTAGCTGAATCTTTATGATATAAAAAATTGTTGCTTTTTAAGATTAGTATTATATTTGTAAATGAAGTACCTAACCAGTAGCACACTAAGTTTCAATAGAAATGGAAAAGCTGGTAAAATTTGGAAGCATTAACTTTGGCTGATATTGAATGTTTGCCAAGAAGAAAAACAGAAAGTTAAAGTATGTTGATAAAATAGCAAAACTGCAAAATTAGAGAGGACAAGGCAAGACAGAGAAATGGAAGAGGACACAAAAAGTACTACTCTGTAGTTTAGTGTTTGTAGATAAACAGAAAACTTGAATTTCCAAAAAAGATGGGGGTCCTCCAATGGATCCTAAAGCATATTAAACCAGGAGCTTATCAGGAGTTTGGGCCAGAAAACCAAACGGAAAGCAAAAAATGGAAAAGGAAAAATTAATCTCGAAGTAGATGGAAAACACAGTAAGTCACTGGAGTATGACCTAGTTGGATGTTTCTCAAGTTTTCACAACGAGCACTTAACCACTGTGTTCCTGAGTTGAAGCATAGGTTTTCAAAATAATTTTCTTTTTCCTTTTCTTTTTTTTTGGGGGGGGCACCAAGGATAGAACCCACAACCTCATGCTTGCCAGGCAGGCGCTTACACCACTGAGCTAAATCCCTGACCTCAAAATAATTTTCTTTTCTTTTTTCTTTTTTTTTGCGGCACCAGGGAGTGAACTCATGACCTTGCACTTACCAGGGAGGCGCTTAGGCCACTGAGCTAGATCCCCAGCCCCAATAATTTTCTAAATATTTCATGAACATATAAAACTTAACATTACTACATTCAAAACATCACTTTGATCATTGTGTCTTAAACCATATACTGCAGTATTTAAAATGTGCCATAAGCATTGACACAATGGCAAAAACTGATTACAAAAATTGGCCTTAATCTGCACTTCATGTACTATTTATAAAGTTTGCCAAATGAGCTATGTCAAGAACATCTTGTTGCCCAGCTATCAAATTTATCAACTCTGCTAGAGTTTCTCCCTTTGGCTCAAGTCAGTATTATAATTCTCCAGAAATCCACAACAGTTGCTTCACTTTTTGTTTGCTGATTTTGTCCAGCAATGTTCCAGTTCTAGCTTTTCCCAGGTCAACAATCCATTATTTGCTTAACATCCTGAGCAATTTTGTAAAATTTAAATGTGATCATGTTATTTGCCTACCTGACCATGAATCTTTCCAATAGCAAATAATTCCACTAAAATAAAATCTAAATAATTATTGTGACTTCTCTGGATGTATTAATTCTTCAGTGTAAATTATAACCCAGTTACAGTATCCTCCATTAAATCTGTTCCCATCTTGAACAATAATACAGCCATCAAATGCTAATTTGTTTTCTACAAATGTGTTGGAAAGCTAAGAATACATTAAAATTTGATATAATTGAAAGGGAATAAATCCTCAAACTATGACACGAAGCTGATTTGTCATCATTTTTTCTTACTTCTGTTTTCTATCTCTCAAACCCTGGGAAACTGTACAATAATTATTTGTCCTAGAAATTCAAACTTATTAATGGAGCTGGATTAAGATAAGATTCAATCTAGTCTCCATTCAAGGAATTGTCCTGGGTAGCTAATGACAGACCTAGATATGATCTCCTTTGAATTTCTAACTCCTTCTTTTCTTCCCTAGACAGATGAATTTCCAACCCCTACATGGCTCTTGAAAACATGACCCAGGTCACTGAGTTTGTTCTCATAGGGGTCTCAGACCAAATGGATCTCCAGATTCCACTCTTCCTCATCTTCCTGGTCATCTACGGGCTGACTGTGATGGGCAACCTGGGTATCGTCACCCTCACCAGTGTGGACTCCAAACTTCGAACCCCCATGTACTTTTTCCTCCGACACCTGGCTATTATAAATTTTAGTAATTCCACTGTCATTGCTCCTAAAATGCTGAGCAATTTTTTAGTAAAAGAAAAAACTACTTCATACTATGCCTGTGCCACCCAGCTGGGAGGATTCCTGGTTTTCATTGTGGCTGAGGTCTTCATGCTGGCCGTGATGGCCTATGACCGCTATGTGGCCATCTGCAACCCCCTGCTCTACACGGTGGTGATGTCCCAGCGGGTCTGCCTGCTGCTGGCCTCCTTCACATACCTGTATGGCTTTGGCACAGCTGCTGTGGTTACACCTTGTGTGTTCTCTGTGTCTTACTGCTCTTCCAATGTCATCAATCATTTTTACTGTGATATTATGCCTCTGTTAACATTGTCCTGCTCCGATACGTCAGTTCCAGAAACAATAGTCTTTATATCTGCAGCTTCAAATATTGTGTTTTCCATGACCGTAGTTCTCATATCTTATTTCAACATTGTTCTGTCTATTCTAAGGATACGTTCATCAGAAGGGAGGAAGAAAGCCTTTTCCACCTGTGGCTCACATATGATAGCAGTGGCCGTTTTCTATGGGACGCTACTGTTCATGTATTTGCAGCCCCGAACTAACTATTCTTTAGACACTGATAAACTGGCTTCTGTATTCTACACCCTGGTGATCCCTATGCTGAATCCCATGATCTACAGCCTGCGGAATAAGGATGTGAAGGCGGCCTTCCAGAGATGCATGACAAACCCATGCGATTCCTGTAAGCCAGTGTAGTCTGAGAGCTCTACAGATAACTGAAATGATGGTTTAGATGTGTTCTCCTTACACATTAGAAAAAAATGGTATGGTGACTGACCCAAGTCATTTTGCAAATTCAAAAGAAGGTAGGATTTGAGGAATTGTAAATTCAAAGAACTTCAGCTTATTTTTTAATTCGGCAGTCTGTCAAAAATGTATACATCAGGAACATAAAAACTTGTACAAATATTTTGATACTAAATTTACTGAGGCATCATGGGATTAATACAAGTTACCTTTGGTCTCTACAATTACAAGAGGTGCTCAAATGGTGGCCTATCATCTTCTAGACATTTATTAATACAGCAAGCTACTGAAGTGTGTACACATTTTGGGCAGAGTCTCTCTAGAGAGAGTTCATGGAGCCTCGGTTCCAGAACTTAATTCTTTCCATGATTCTGGTTGCAAGGTAAATTGAAGAAGAATAGAATCAAATTCAATGGTTGGGTTCAATGTTGACCTTATGGGCAAATTTGATTTGATACTCCTCCAATTCAATTTGTGACCAGAGTTGTGGAAAGCATTAAGTTCATGAGTTGTGGTACCAGTATATCTGCATCTGTCTCTATATCTATAATTACATATTTTTTGTTTTCTGCAACTTTATGATAAATGAATCCAATAAATGCTATCTTTTTATATAAAGAGCAAATCTTTATTCTATGGAATTATTTTCTAGTTATCACTTCTGTTAAATTGTGGAATAGGGTAAGCAATTAAGGTGATGCCTGACCAGTAGTTTTTGTATTAAGAGGAGAGGTTGAATGGCCATGAAATTATGTGAAGCCAAATATGAAAAGTGAAATAAGTTGGATTTAATGAGGTTTATTTTACACAGGAGCCGCTTTTTAATTTTCAAGTCAAAATATTTAAATGCAGTACCCATTTCTCAGTTTAAATATAATTTAATAAAAAAATTAATGCAATGCTTTTCATATTTATGCATGTAACTATGCTGACCATTGCTAATAAACAACAGTTATCCTGTGTGAAATTCATTCCCTAAACTGTAATGATCTCCTTAACTAGCAATGTTCCTGCATTGTGGAGAATGATCCTGAAAAGATTTGATTGTATTTGAACCCGGAAGTAAGGAACAACAATAATGCAAATGCACCTTCTCTAACGTGAAAGAAAATGCTTAGTATCTTCTTTAATTTTCAGAAGTTTCTTCATAAAAGCATTGAGTGAATATTTCCTATGACTACCTGTACTTTCTCTTTTTGTGGGTCACCACACTTCAATTCCATCTATTACTTCCATGAACTCTCCTCTAAATATATGACCTATGTTGAACACTAATTCTACCATTACTAAATGAGGCACTGTCCTCTTAGTACATCCATTAATACCCAGACACAACTCTGCCCCACTGTAAACAGGAAGAGTTGTTGTGCAAACTCATGACTTATTACAGAAAATGGAAATGGAGAGCTTGCAAGGACAGCCTGTACACTGACAGTCACAGTGCTCTTTGGTGCTGCTGTCAGAGCATAAGGATTGATAATGTTGAGAAAGGAGCTATCAAAGGCAAAAGGTAGAATGCCAGTGTGAATGTGGTGAGACAGATAAAGAACGAAGTAGAAAAGAGACGTGAGGTGCGTGAGACAGATAAAGAACGAAGTAGAAAAGAGACGTGAGGTGCGTGATATAGTACAGTCTATGCCATGTTCTGAGTTCTAAGCATTTCCAGTATAGATAGCTCTTCAGGAACCACAATCAGAAAACCAAAAGGCAAGAAAGTCCTGTCACAGCGGTAAGCGTCATCCACGGGAAGAAGGTGTGGTATTTTTGAATTGTGACTGGAGCACATTAACCACGAAGACAAAGGAATAAGAAACCAACTTATAAAACAGAGAAAATTCCCCAAAAACCTATGGTCTTCGGCTGTTCAGCAGAGGCAGGCATTGTGAACTACCGTGAGCATACAGGAGTGTTATGGTACCTGATAAAGTAATGTTGAAATACTTTCTAAGCTAGTGCCAAGCATCGTCACTATTCCTGCAGCAGGAGGCTACTATGCAGCCCTAAGAAGGTGCCCCTCAGTGCTATTTTCATCCATCAACCTTTGCCTGGTACTAGGCAACGGAGGTTTGATCCTGGCCATTGAAACAGATGCAAGACTGAGCACAGCGATGTACTTCCTCCTCCGCCTCGCTCTGGCTCGTTTCTGCTGTGCTTCTGTCCTTACAAACAAAATACGAGTGAAGTTTTTGTATGATGAAGATGTCACATTTTCTATGCATGCACTGCTCAGTGGTCTGTTTTCTGGCCACCATGATGGACCAGGGCTTGCTGCTGGCTTCCATGGCCATTTGTAACCCCCATGCAGGGGTCACAGTATCTCTAGAAATCTACATTCAGCGTGTTGCTCTCCCAACAGCGATAGCTCCTGGTGACCTTGCTTCTTACTATTCTCACATTTTTGGGTCACTTTCTGCCTTTCCAGTGCAGTCAGAGGCTGTGCATCCTGTCTTTCAGCACTTAACTCAAGCCCTAGGTGTACCCTCGGAAAAGGGGAGATGGGCTCTGTCTCCAAGGCAATCCATCCCTTTGCATAAACCTTCATCTTAGAGTTTCCGGCAAAGGGCGGGACAGAGACTCCAAAGAAGGTCGTCATCAACAGCATCCAGGGTTTTCTGTCCATGAAACCAAGAAATTACTTCCAAAAACAACTGAAAATAGTGCTTCCTCTTCAATCTGTTTTTCTCTGCATGAATAAAATTAGTAGAATGCCTTGGTCTTCATTGATTCAATAAATGTTTACCATAAAAATCATTCTCTGCATTCTTTTGACACAAGTTTTATTGAGAGTCAGGTTTCCCATGAAGTACATACTGTAACTGATAACAAATACTGATTCTCACGGAAAAGTACAGTTTAAAATGTGATGGCCTCATCTGATAACACACAACTTTATTTAAGAATAGACAAAAGTAAAGGCACTCAGGCATCCCAGTACAAGATTATTAGAATATTTAATAGATATTAAAAAGGTATAATAATAAATATTTGAATGTAAATTTCAATAATTTATTCTGAATTAAATTTAATAATGCTTTCCAATTAAATTACAATGAATTGTAAACCAGCAGCTCCAAGTGGATACCTGCCAACCAGGATACTTCTGCATTTCGCTATCTCTCCAGATAGTATTGATTTCAGTGATGATAGTGGAATACAAGGAAAGAATTATTATCTAGAGTGGAAAGGCCAGGTATATTCCAATAATTACCTATAGTTTTTATAACACCATAGCACATGGGAAATTATCCAGTTGAAAATGTAAGGAATGTTAAAGTTGAGAAAATCTGCACTGAAAAATTCTTTCCTTAACAATTGTACCATAGAATTCATTTAGCTCCAGCTGGTTGATAGAGTTCCTCAAATCTTCTGTAGTGTTGCTGGTTTTTGGAGTTCTGTGACTGTTCTTTAAAATATTTATCACTATTTTCACTGATTTTATAGAAGGATGCTATATGAGTCTCTTTTGTGTTGATGGCACTAATGACCTGACATACGCAAATTGAAGGAGAAAAGATTCATTTGGGGTCATCATTTCAATGACTTCAGTCCATGGTTGACTGACCCCAAGGCAGAATCATCATGGTGGAAGGGTGTGGTGGAACAGAACAAGAAGCAGGAAGTTTCAGAGGGAATCAGGCAATGAGGAATCAAAGAACTGGGGACAAGATATTCCCTTCAAAGACTCACCCTCCAGGACCTACACCCTCCAAAGGAGCCCTATCTCTTAAGAGAACATTGGGCTGTGAACTCATCAGTGATAGAATTACTTTCCTCATGATCCGATCACCTTGCAAAGCTGTTCCACAGAACACATAGGACATCTGGGGCACTTCAGATCTAAACTATAACTCAGTCTTTTGTGGAAGTCCTCATTTTCCTAGTTCAGGGGTTCCTCGCATTTCTGTTTTTCTTCAAGACATGAGAATCATTTATAACTTCTTAGTTAATTACAAACTTTCTCAATTACATAATTAGTCTATGTAAACTTACTATAAAGACAGACATTATTGCAATATATATTTTCCTATATTCTCTGGTGATGAATTTTAAAAGATTAAGAAAAAGTAATAATTGTTAGAGTCAAATCCCTTCCAATAAATTCCATTTTGTTCTATGTCTCTGGAGAAGCCTGGTACACTAATGAACAAAAATTGTCCTTGATTAATAGGCAGCCTCTGGGTACTTTATTCTACCCTCAAATGCTTTATAGTTAATCAGTCAATGATTTAACATCTCCTTAGGGAGACACTGAGAGGCAAAAAAATCCATAAATTATTCTTAGGGTTCCATGTAAGAAAAACATGGTAGAGTCAAGACAGAGCTTTTATTACAGGTAACAATGTTTTATGTGGTGTTATAGTATAGGCAGCCACAAAATAGCAGGCACACTTGTGGTGTACCATTTTTATTTGTTGTCAAACTCTAGTAAAATGTTGCCACTTGTGGTCTAATACTGTGTGCTTTCTACCACTCAAGAATGCCTAAATAGAAATCCAGCTTCTTTTCTTTTCTTTTCTTTTCTTTTCTTTTCTTTTCTTTTCTTTTCTTTTCTTTTCTTTTCTCTTTTCTTTTCTTTCCTTTTCTTTTCTTTCTTTTTCTTTCTTTCTTTCTTTCTTTCTTTCTTTCTTTCTTTCTTTCTTCACACAATATTAATTATATTTCATGTGGTACCATAGACTATGGGCATATGCATCTTTAAAATATCCTGGAGTTATAAAATATTTTTCCTAAAAATGTTTTATCCAGTTGAGGTAAAAATTGGGAGAAAATGAAATATAACTAAAGAGATATTATTATTTTTTATTACATCATGAAAAACTGAAGCTATTTAACTACTCCTGTTAACAAACTCCCAAAAACATACTTATTTAGTTACTCTAGGCTCTTGTGACTTGGAAAAAGTAATTTAATACTCAATAATAATATTAAAATTAGGGTGTACATATGATTCTTTACTCGTTTGTTAATGGACAAAAAAGAGTTTCTATCTCACATTCAGATATGAAAAGTTTTAACTAAAGACTCGAAGATTTTAAGAAGCCAGTTTTATGTTTTAAGATAGATGTTCCAGAATATATTTTGTTTTACAATGCCATTTCACAAAAAGCAGATAAAATTATCTCAAAGAATATTTTCTTAAATATTGTAATCAATATCCAGCAAAGGCAAAACTATAAAAAACAATCTGGTTCTTTCTACAGAAATCCAAACCTGGTGACACTTGTTTTTTACACTATAAAGAAAACAGGTCCCTTTCGAATGTGATTTTTTTTGTTTTTGCTTTTACATGTATAATTTTAAAATAAATGAAAACAAATACAGAAGATAGAAGGTTTCTTTTTCTTTTTTTCTTGCTGAATGTTTTTCTAATATTACTATCCATTAGTACATGTTTCCGTATTTCTGAAACAGAAATGGTGTGTTCATGGGGATAAAGTTAGACTACAGAGGATGATAACCTTAAAAACAATATATTAAATTATTTAAGTACAAGTTACATAAAATCAACTTCATATATAGTGTAAAATTCTAAAGTTTGCTCACAGGTCACTATGAGATTGCCTTCATGATTACTTTATTGTGTACAATATTATTTTTTTCACTTTTAAAAGAAACCACCTGAGCTTATCATTTTGAAAATCAATGATGGTTTTACATTGAAATTCTTTCCACTTCATCATTTGCTGTAGTGTTACTCTTTAATACATTCAGTGATATTTCTGTGCAATTATACATATGTTTATTGACTTTGCATACTGTATCATAATTTAATGAAGTTTCTTTTGCCTACATGCACGAGATTCTAAATCACACCTAGAAATACATGGGCATCTCATCTAATGTGTATTTTATTTTGTCTCTATGTGATTGCATAAATGTTATTTTAATCCTATAAAATTATTCTATATCTCTGTAAGCAAATAGAACTATTCATGTGTTTTCATTGTATAAGACCAATGTTAATGACTTTTTTCTAATAGGCTGAGATTTCTCTTTATTGCATGATATCTTCAATTTATTTACATACAAGTTAGTGTTCCTCAGTTATAATGAAAATTCACCTGGAAGAAAATGCATATTTCAATAATATTTGCATCAAATCATTCTTATGAAAATCTTGGTAGAATACTTATGAAAATACAAGGTAAGTAATCTAAAGCATTACACATTCACTGCCTAAATTTTATCATGGATTGGGGTGGGGTTGGGGAGATGGTAAGAATATGCTGCAGTTGTTACACCCCTTGAAAATTGTTCCTCATTCCTGTGTTATTACACACTTGACACTGTAGCTACTTCATAGTCTAGAATGATTCACATATACACAAGTAATTAAAACTTTCAAGTAAGTTACGGTCATGACTTTGCAAAACAATAGCAATGATAAAAGAAAACATTACGTATTTGACTTTAGAATTATTATATGTAACAGAGGCACATGGAATCATTTAAAATTCACTGATTCTCCACAGTACACTGCCAGGACATCTTGGTTTTGAATATAAATGTAAGTGTTTTTAAGTTACATGCACATTTTAATAAAAGTAACCCTTTGAGCATAACATATGCAAAAATACAATGCAGAATATATTCCATACATGTTTTCTTCTGTGTCTTGTGCTTATATTCTTATGATTACCACTGTGGTCAATTTTTGTTGTTCTTATTGATATAAAAGTCCAATATCTGTGCAGTGTACTGGAAATTTAGCTGACCTGCCATGAGGATTAAGTTTTCTAAAGATTACATTTGGGCCCACATTTTATTCTTTGTTTGGAAATTGGGGTTAGATATTTTTATATTACCAGAATTGAAACTTTCTAATTAATCATGGTAATTTATAAATATGACCCTGAGATTGCAATTACATAGAGAAATATAATCACACATAATAAACACTTAGTTTCAGTATCAATTTTGAAATTTTTGCTTTATATATCTATACCTATGTATCTTCATATCAATCCA
>RJWT010028771.1:0-15076 GCA_004365215.1 Cuniculus paca | reverse complement strand
AAGAGGTTTAAGCCTAAAATCTACATGAGACAATAACTATAGTGCCAGACAGAGTGATTGTCTTTGACTTGGATAGGAAGGGTAAGTGTTAACAGTTTCTAAATATGCTTACAAAGGAGGGCAGATGGAGTTTTCTGTTGATGTTGATAAAGGGTGTGAGAGAAATTAAGGATTATGGTAAGGTTTCTGGCACGAGTCCCATTTCCTGAGATGGTGAAGGGCAGAAAAGGAGGTGTAGACAGAGAAATCAGGTCTGTTTTGGAAGTTGTGATTTAGCTATGTTTCTTCATAGTCACATAAGTGCTCTCTGCTGTTGCTGGATGTACCAAGCCTGGGAGAAGTTAGGACTAGGTGAAGTCTTCTGTAGTGGAAGTACAGATGAAGAAGTTTGGACAAGTAGTGATCAGATGAGTATTCGTTTAATACATAGTTTTCTATCATGTCTACCAGCAACTCCTTCTCTGAGTCCATTTGTGTGAGATTTGGAATAACAACCTGGGCTAATCAATATATGAGTGTAAGTAGGTCCTCTTGAACCTAGTTTATGAACCACAATCCTAACATGCTAGAAGACGTTGGTGTCCCTGGCCTTTATTAGGCACACAGCTTGACTGGGGGTTGTGCTGGTGGGCTGCAGGAAGTGATGGAGGTGAATTGCTAATGCAGGCAAGACTCAAGGATTCAAAGAACAAGTAATTTTTGGAAAAGCACACACAAACAGATTGTGGTTAACTAGTAGCCTGATTATCTGCTAACAGAGAAATCTGGGTACAAGTCACAGAGTCCTCAGCTGTGGTGTTTCTCTTGCTTTGAGGTACCAGAACTCCATAGACCATTTGCTGGTTCCAGCCAGTTTCATCCCCATGCCAGCCACAGGCCTCTGTACAAGTCACATAGCCCCAGGACAGACTCTAAACTTATTTTATGCCAATTTATTGTCACTGCCTGTCTGCTCTGCACCACGTCCGGCAGTCCTCAGCAGAGCTCAGATCTCTGTGTAATACGTGAGAGTTCAGCTGCTGAACTTAAGGCATCATTTGCTACAGTTCACAGTTGTAGGAAGTAAATTGTCCAAATAAACAGTAAGAATAGGGAATCCTTTAGAAATTTATGGAAACAGAGATTGCAGTCACCTAGAATGGGGAATGATAGCATGATTTAGAGGAGGCATAGCTAGAACTTGAATAAAGAAAATGATGAAGGGCAACGAACGAAGGGATACACATATATATTCACTGTATGGAGGCAATAGATACGTTAATTAGCTGCATTTATAGCTATTTATAGATATGTTAATTAGCTGATGATCATTTTACAGTGTGTACATACAGCAAGACATCTAATAATACTTTAAATATATTCAATGTTTATGTGTCAGTGACCCCCAGAAAGCTGTTGAAAAAAAAAAAAGAATGTAGGTTCTTTTTCATATAGAAGAATATTTCACAACAGCCTAAAATGTTGCCATATTTGTTACAGAAGTTTTCCTTTAAGTGTGAAATTGATGCTTTGGTAATTTGCTTTGATGGTGGTCTACAGAATGAAGGATTAAAAGAATAAGATGACCACCCAAGAATTTATTAGTTATCTAGAAATCAGATGAATTTACAACATTCTGACTCACTTCTTTTGGAATATAGTTCTTAAAACCAGTATCATGATATGTCTGCTCATTTCCCTGGTCATTATAGTGTTTTATACCCTCCGTGGGCTCTTCCAAACCCAAACTCTTTAACTATTATTGTGCAATTATAAGCTTAAGATTAATAATGATTTTATCTTGTTTCAGTCTACATGTTTTTTCAAACATACTCTCATTGAGTCACCTGTTCATCATGCTGGCAGTTTACACTTTTTCTATTATTAATAATGGTAATTTTCATGATTTCCAGGCTAGACCTTTCTCAATGTATATATTTAACTGGACTTTTCGTGCCTGTACTTGAGTATTTAAAACACATCTCAAGGACAGTACTCTCTTAAAATGCCCACTTGATTTCCCCAATATTCAGAACCTCATGAAAAGGGCATTATTCCCCTATCCACCAGTAGTAGCTCAATCCAAAAAATTAACAGTCATCCTTAATTCTTCACTTTTACTAATCTCCCCATATTGAAACCATGGGTGAACCATGTCTTTTCTTTCTGCAGTTTATATACTGATTTCTGCCACTTTCTTTTTCACTGTTCCCACCAACCACTTTTCATAATTTGTATTTAACTGTAACTTTATTTATACTCTACTCTTACTTTTTATTTTAAGTTGCTATATTTTACACCTGTCCAAATGACAATGAACATATCTACTGGGAATTTCTTTGACTTGCAGTAGTATTATCAATAAAGAACCAATCTTGTGAAGTAGTTGTATTCCATTCTAGTCTCATAGAATGATTTGTTATTATCTTCTTTCCTAGAAATCAAGAAAGCTAATATACAGTCATGCTCACAAACCCAAAGATGGATAAAGAGAATAGAATGCCATAAATATAATGCATTTGGAAATGTCATTCATCAGAGGAAAAGTAATTTCCTTGTAAAGCAAAGTCATGATATATATGACTTACATGAGAAAACACTAAAATCAAATGTAAGTGTAGTTAAACAGAACAGAAGCTATGAAGTAAAGAATCCTGTTGAGATTAATGGAGCTGGGAAGTCATTCCTCCATGCCAAGCATGAAAAATTTAATACTGAAATTAAATTCCCCAAATGTGGAAATTCTGTGAATATAAGTTCACATCAGATAACTCAAAAGATAGCTAAATCCCATGTATGCACTGAATGTGGGAAGCCCTTCCTCAAGAGGTCGCACCTCATTGATCACCAAAGAGTTCATACAGGAGAGAAACCTCATGGATGCAGTATATGTGGGAGAGCCTTCTCCAGAAAGTCCCGACTCAGTGAACATCAGAAAACTCATGTACGAGAGAAATGGTATGAGTGCCCTGAATGTGACAAAACATTCCGCTCGAAATCACAGTTCATCGTACATCAGAAAATTCATACAGGAGAGAAACCCTATGTATGCAGGGATTGTGGAAAGGGCTTCATCAAGAAATCTAGACTTACTAATCATCAGCGAGTTCATACAGGGGAGAAGCCTCATGGATGCAGTCTGTGTGAGAAAGCATTCTCCAGAAAATCCAGGCTTATTGAACATCAGAGAACTCATACAGGAGAAAAACCTTATGAATGCACTGAATGTGATAAGGCATTCCGCTGGAAATCACAGCTCAATGCACATCTGAAAACTCATACAGGAGAGAAATCATATATATGCAGTGACTGTGGAAAAGGCTTCATTCAGAAAGGCAATCTAACTGTACATCAGCGAACCCATACTGGAGAGAAGCCTTACACATGTAACGAATGTGGAAGAGGTTTCATCCAAAAGGGAAATCTCCTTATACATCAGCGTACTCATACTGGAGAGAAACCTTACGTGTGTAATGAATGTGGGAAAGGTTTTAGCCAGAGGACATGCTTGATATCACATCAAAGATTTCACACAGGGAAGACTCCTTTTGTATGTAATGAGTGTGGAAAATCCTGTTCACACAAGTCAGGTCTCATTAACCATCAGAGAATTCACACAGGAGAGAAGCCCTATATGTGTGCTGACTGTGGGAAAGCTTTCAGAGATAAGTCATGCCTCAATAGACATCGGAGAACTCATACAGGAGAGAGACCCTATGGGTGCTCTGATTGTGGGAAAGCCTTCTCCCATTTGTCATGCCTTGTTTATCACAAGGGAATGCTGCATGCAAGAGAGAAATGTGTTGATTCAGTGAAGTTGAAGAATACTCTCAAGGAGTCACAGCTTATCCCATTCAAGTGATCTCCTACAGGAGAAAAATCCTCTTAGTGCAGTGACTTTGCACAAGCCTTCTGAGGCTTCATTAAACAACAGTGAGTTTCAGGCAAATAGGAATAGAGCCATTGTGAGACAAAAAGATACCAGATGTTCAGCCTCACTAGAGAATATAATTTGCCCTGAAAGGAAAGCTTATGAAGGCAGTGAATGTAATGGTGCTGTCAGTGATGAGTTACATATTTTATGTCATAAAAAACAAAGGAATAACCATGATACACTTAAGGTAAAAGACCCTTGAGTAAAACCTAGTTCACTGTTGACCAGTAAGTGTATGTTGAGAGAAATATGAATGCAGAAACCCGGAAGTCTTTTATAGGAAGATAGACCCTTTCATCAGTGATGACAGATCACAGATAATGAGCTCATAGTTGGAAGAAATATGTTGAGCATGGAAAAAGTCTGCCCAGAAATAAGTTGTTTGCAGGTATCAGAGTTGATGTAAAAAAGATACGGTTGGAAGACCTTCAGTAGCAGTAACTGTGGCAAGGTTGCCAGTGGTATGGTCTGCCTCAGTTACCAGAAAATTATACAGCAATAAAACTATGAATACACTAACTGGAACATCTACAGCAGAATATCAAAGAAGCAAATAAGCCCTGTGAAAATGAAGAATAGTTCAGATAATTCTGTCACAAGTAAATCATGATGAGATATTTACATGATTTGCATTTTAGGACAATGTACCTTAAATGAACCTCTTAGACAATATGTTACTGGCTCCTTAATTAAAAGAGGGTGGTTTGCATTGCACATCTTTGGTCAAAGTTACAACACTATGCACCTCTCTTCCTCCTTTTTTCTGGCATGAGTTTTCTGTTTCCACCCAGGATCATTATATGACTTAACACTTGTATTTCTTTGGTTCTAAGAAATGAACTTCAAAGGAAGTGGAGTATGTGTAGATGTGTTTTACTTTATCATGTCAGAAAATGAAGTTCCAATGAGTATGGAATGAGTAACCAATTAGCCACATTCTTACCCTAGCAGGTAGTTCTCATCTGTGGTTTGTCTCATTACTGGTAAACACCACTCAGAAAAAAATCTTACCAACTGTATTGCCTGGTGCTGTTCTAGAAAGCATAGGTGATGACAATGATGAACAAGACAAAAAACTTGCTAGTTTTGAGTCACCATTTCATTTAAACTAGATTATATGCATGTAGAAATTTTATACTCCAGCTGTGTGTGGTTCTTGTGGCCAATACGCTCAGCACGTGTTGTAACTTTGAAGCAGGAGGATAGCCATAAGATCAAGGCTAGCCTGGGCTACATAGTGAGACCCTATGTCAAAAAATAAAGAAATTGTACACTTCAGCACATGTACTTAAAGGATGTACACAGCTGTTCATGCAGTGGGATCAAAGTGTCCTCACAACTTCTTGTTCAAGGGGCACATTGTCATTTGGAGTGGGAGGGAGAAAGGATTAATTTTACATAAAACAAGATATGGCTACTTTTAAAATGTTCATATCTCTACCTAAATTATAAATTCCTTCATACTTTATAGATAATTGTATATTCTGCAGTACATAGCAAAATAGAAATTATATGTAGAGTTGGAAGGTAAATGAAGGTGCGTGAATGACTTAGTGGACTAATCAATAACTTCTGTCATGGAAGGAAAGGAGTTAGTGGAAAGAAATTCTAAGGATCAGTTATCCACCAACCCCCCTCCCCCTGAAAAAAAAAAAAAGAAAAACCCTTGAGATTGGTGAAGGTGTGAGCCTTTTGGATGTCTTGGAGAAGAATCCTTAATATCCGCAGAACTATCAATTTTGACCATTGCCATGATCTCAAAAATCCTGGGTTCACTCACCTGCTGAATTGAGAAATGTGCTTGTCATCATTTGTCTTTGCCATCTCTCCTATACGCAATGAATAAAGCTAGACCTAGCTTAGAAACAGTCCTGTTTATAAGGAGAAAGTAGAAATTTGCTGTAAAATTGCTGTCACAGTGGAATCCCACACTCTAAGACTATTAGGTAATTCACTATACTTAACTGAGTGCCAGCATTGTGTACTATTATAGATGCTAGTGAACAAAATAGGCAAAGTAATAGTCTGTAACTGGATGCATTCAGGACAGCAAATAATAAGAAATGGACTCCTCAATCCAGATTTCAAAGCCTTTTATGTCTTGTGATTCTACACATCATGTCATGTGTAGAATCATACACTCCTCATACACTCCACATCATCAGCCAGTGTCAAGTGAGGTGTCCTAAGAACCAGACACTGAATTTATGCCAGGTAAACACAAAGTTTTAACTAAATAGACAATTCTAAACCGCCTGTTTCAGGAGGCAGCGCCAAGTTACATCTTTTACTGCTTTACATCTTCATCATAAAAGATACAGCTAATATATATTAGGTGGTGTTTGCCAAATACTGCATTATTTAATAATAGTTTCACATGCTTCATGCCCATTATCCATTTTAGGAAAACAACTGGTTAAATCTGAAGCCTCATCCTTTTCTCCTCCATACCCTATGCAGCTGCATGCATTTATTCAGAATAAATGTTTCCAGCTCCTGGTGGACATGCTAACTAACCATCAACTCCTTTTTCCACTCCGCCTGCTGCCTCTCCATCTCCTTCAGACATCTCGTCTTGCACAAACCTTGCAGGTTCTCCAGAGGTGCTTCCAACCCAGAGACCCTCAGGATACTCCCAGGTTTGTCTTGAGCACTAAACATACTGTAACCTTCTAAGGTACCTGCGTGGATACTGCTCCCGCAGAGTTCACAGCCATCAGCCAACATTTTTATACCTTTTCTAGCAAGTTCCAAACTTAACGCAGTGATTCAGGAGCTCTTAATGTAATATGTACCTCCCAAATCCTTGAACCAGAGCCCAACAGCATTTGCGAGTACTAAAGCTGCGATGGGTGTGGCCATGACGTCAGAATGCCAGCCTTCCCAGACTCCAACTTCCGGAACAGGACTGAGTGTTTTCCACCTAATGCACGGTACCTCAGCGATGCTAGGGAGGGCTGAGAGTGTAGGAGAGCAGAAAGGATGGTACTCTGGAGTCCTTTTTGGTAGGGGGTTTAGCGTTTGGTTTTTATTAGTGGAGTCTGGAGGGACTCAGGATCAAGTAGGTCTGGTTCTAGGGTCAAGTAGTTGGAAGGAGAACGGAATGCGTGCTCTGGATCCATTCAGGACCTGAGTTAGGGGTTAGTGTCTGGGAAATCTTGGCTTTGGCGGTAGAGTGATGGGCAGTCAGAGATTAAAGAGTCTTGAAGGTAACAACAGTACAAGTGTCAAAATTTATGGTCTCTGAAGGTCATTTTGTATAATGAAGCGCCTCAGAATTGGGATAGAAAGTGTGTGTCAGTGAAAGCAGAGTAAAATTCATATTAGCCATTCACTGGGGCTCAGTGAGAGAGAGGCTTGGGATGTAGAGAAATGTTACTGAAAGGAGGTTTCTGTTTTAGGTTTCAGAAGTAATTTGGAGTCACTGCTGGAGGCTCAAATGTGTTTGAGTCCTAAGGAAACTGGAGGTTTGAAGGCCCAAGGTCCCTGGATAATGGGTGAATTGAGGCTCAAACATTGACTAATGGTAACAGTCATGATTAAAGGTCTTTAAAAAGGTGTTGTAAATCCAGTTCAGTTCTTCAAACTCATGCACACACTCAAGATGCTAAAGAAAAGCACTTGTATTCCTAGATTATCATTCTTTTTGTCTCCATATTTCATAAAGATGTGGTGGTATGATTACTAAAAAAAAGTGATGTTTCTTTTTCTTTTTAAAAATATCTTTCTCTTAAGTCACTAGGAAAAGATAGGAAGACTAGAACCAAATGGATACAATAAGCCTTTTATCTATGACCAAGGCTTTCTGTTTTGCCAGGGAATGCTGTGTTGCATGGTGAAGAATTGTTGATTTAGGGACACTGAGATGGGATACATTCAGATGTGACATCTCCATGGGTATAACATGTAGAATGTGATGAACACGACAGTTTTTGCATCTTATTTAGAAGCACATCTGCTTCTAGAGAAGTTTACAGTGTGTGGTTCACCACAAATTTCTCAAATGGACACTTTTTACCACCTCTCCCTCTTTCTCTGAAACATGTAAAATTGCCCACAGCTAAACCAAGGAATGGGTATTGAGACCAAAAGTTTTCCTCTAAATGTGAAATTGGTGCTTTGAGCAAATTAGCTTGACATTACAGAGGAAGAAAAGGTAAACTTTAGAAACAGTATGGAGACATGTTGAAATCAAATACTGAAGATTTGACATTCTGATTGCCTCTTGAAGATATGTATTTAGAACAATTATCTTTTCCTGATTAGGATAGCCAATATTTGGTTGTCCTTAGTGGGTTTTTTTCAAACCAAAAGTTTGAATATTTGCATGATTAAAATCGGTGCTTTGTCTTAATAGTCATCTTTTTTTTTTCCTCTTTCAATCTTTCTCTTTTTCCCCCTTTTTTCCTGTGATGTGGGGTATGCAATCAATGACTTTGTACATGTGGAGGCAGGCATTCTCCTATGGAACTATACCCCCAGTGCTTATTTTATTTTATTTTTTTTTATTCCTTGAACATAATTTCACTGAGATTTTTAATTATTAAATATATATTAATAATTTTCACATTGCTATGTCCTAAGCCCTTTCTCAGCAGTTGTATATTGAATTTGGTATTTTGGATATTGACATCTAATGAAAATATACTTAATTATATGCTTCAAAAAGCCCATTTGTTGTGCCTCCCTGGCAAGCACAAGATCCTCAGTTCAATTCCTGGTACCAAAACAAACAAATAAAGAACATTTCTTGCCCTCACATTCCAAACCTCAATGATACCCTTTTAAAGTCACTTCCACTTATCTCTTGACAATAGGAAGAATCATAGGCATAAACCTTAATTCTTCACTTTGTCCTTTCATCTTGTACTCATTGGCCCACTCTTTCTTCATTGTATGTGGTGTTATCAAGACATACAGTGAATAAGTTTTTAAAAATTTATTATTATGAAAGACACATTGCCATTAATCCCCCTCAAAATACCCTCTTATAATCTGAATGTATATCTTATTGTTCTTGCTACTTTCTGAAGCTATTCTGGAAGTCCTATTTCTTTTCTTTTTTAAAGAAAATAGAACAAAACAAAACAAGGCAAAACAAAACAGAATAGAGTCAAACACAGTATAGCATTTCAGAACAGAACACTGCAAGCAATACAGGTCTTCAAAATGTAACAACAGGAGATTAACAGTGGCTACCCTAGTGTCTCTTGCCTTCTTTGAAATGGTTGTTCATACATTTACAGACAATAAACTCAAACAAAACAAAATAGTATGAAACCAGATAAAACAAAGGAGTGAAGGCATTACAGGCCTTCAAGCCAGACAACAAGAAACCAACAATGGCTACCTTAATGTCCCTTGTTTTCTTCAAAAGAGCTGTTCCTATCTTCTCACATATTGCAGTCGAATAGTAGAAAAGAGACTTAAACCAATCAAATCAAAGAATAAAAGCACCATTGGATGGAAGTCCTATTTCTTGAGTATTTATTTTTATACAGGCGCTTTGATGTCTTGAATGAACTCAAAACATACGTAAAAATTTCTGTCAAATAAAAACAGTACAGTGGGTCCTCATCAACCTGTTCAGGGGATCTGACACTGTCCAAGTTTTGGCTGTTCCCCAAAGCCAAAATAACCATGAAAGGTGTTTCGAATCAATTCAGGACATGGGGGAAACTACAACAGCACAACTAAAGACATGAAACTGCACTTCAGAACTGCTTTAGAAAGTTGCAAAAATGACAGGAGATGAGCATAGCAAGCAAGAGAGAGTATTTTGATGGAGGATTAATGGCAATGTACCTTTTTTATTTTTTAGAAATATGAAGTTACTATAGTGTTTGATCACACCTTCTCTATCCTTATTCTGCTTCTCTCATGCTCCTTTGCTTCACTTCTCATAATTTTCAGATGCCTCATTTTCTTTGTTTTTTTTTTCCCCTTTACTAGAATGTAAGCACACTGAAAGTAAAGACTATTTGTATTTCTCCATTAGCATCATGGCCACGATAGACAGTTAACAGCTTGTAGAGTAACTAAAGGCAGCCCACCTTGCCTTGAATCATGTTTACTTTCCATCTACTTCACCTAACAAAGACTTTCTTGTATTTTACTCTGTATGTTGCTTCTTACAGTGTCACAAATCTATATTCATTGTTAATTATTTAAGCTTGGTTTCTGTACTTACTCCTTTGTCCTTTGGTTTGTAAACTCAAATCTCTTGAATACAGTCAAGAGATTTGTATTGCATTTTTACCAAATAACCAAGAAATAAGGAACATTATTAAAGGTTCTTTAATACTGAGCTAACCTATACCTATGCATACATCATTCTCTTCTTTCCTAGAAATCAAGAAAGATAATGATCATCAGCAGGGACACTTACACAAGTAAAAAAAGGCGTGAAGAGAACAATGCCATGAACTTAGTGACTTTAAAAATATTCACTTGAGTCATTTTCCTTTAAGGCAAAATCATGAAAAACTGAAATTAAGTTTAGTCAATCAGAACAGAAGCAATGAATGCTGAATGTGATAGAGATGGAAATTCTTTTTCATGGAAGGCATCAACACATTCATACAAAACTTACATTTTTTCAACTTTAACTAGAAAATCCATCATCAGTAAGTCTCATTAATCATCAGAAAGTTCATAAACTTGGGAAACCTTATGTGTATAAGTGAATATGGAGAATTTTAAACTAGATATTCTCAGCTTATGAAACACCAGAGAATTTGTCCAAGAGATAAACCCCATGTATGCAGTGTATGTGAGAAAATGCATACTAAAAAGTCCAGACTCAATACCAGACAATTCATTCAGGAGAGAAACTCTATGAATGTGCTGAATGTAACAAAGCTTTTTATAGGGAATCAGAACTCATTACACATGAGGGATACAAAAGAAGGTGAAAAACATCAATGCACTGAATGTAGCAAAATCTTCCTTGTTAAATTATATCTCATTTTATATCATAAACTTAAGAGTGGAGAGAAACACTAGTATGTGGTGATTGTGGAAAAGGCCTCATCCAGAAGGTCAATTTCCTTGAATATTGGAAAATTTATGCTGTAGAAAAACCTTTTATATCCAGTAACTGGGAAGGTTTTATCCAGAAGACTAGCTTCATAGTATATCAGGCATTTCATAAAGGAAGGATTGCCTTTGTGTATAGGGAATATGAGAAATTTCTTCACAGGGCCCTGTCTCATTAAATGTCAGAAAATTCACACAAGAGAAAAAGAGAAAATTCACACAAGAGAAAAAGCTTGTGATTATAACTAAGTGTGGCAAAACCTTTGTCATGAAATGTGCAGCAGCTCATACATGACAGAAAGTCTTGTATGAGAAAGACTTTCATAGAAGTCTTGTCTTATTAAACATGAGAAAATACATACAAGGGAGAAATGTGTTGATTTAGTGAAGGTACAAAATTCTTCTGGAGAGTCACAGCTTCTTACAAGTGAAATTTTGGCAACACACAAGAAAATCCCTAATAATTAATTACTTGTGGATATACCTTCTGTAATACCACAGCCATCATTAGGTATCACTGGGCTCCTATCAGATAAGAGCACAGTCTTTTGGAATAGGTTCGAATACATGTGCATCCTAAGAATATAGAAAAGAATTTGCACAGGGAAAATTTTTCATGATTGTAGTAAATACGGTAGTGCCTTCAGCTATAAATTAATCACATTTTATGTCTCAACAACCCATAGGAAAGAAACTCAGGCACGTTCAATACAGAAAAAGATTGAACAAATATTATTATCTTTTATATATGATAGTATATACTGAGAGAAATCCTGTGAATGCAGAGACTGAGAAAGCCTGCTATACTCATCCTAGAAAAACATGTATGGAGCTAGGCATAGTGGTACACACCTGTAATCCCAGCACTCTGGGAGGCTAAGGAAGGAGGATTACAAATTCAAGCCGATTCTGAGCAACTTAGTGCCATAGTGCTGTGACCCATGTAGCTCTTGAGGTTCTTGGGGTGAAGGACCAAGAGAGGATGAGAAAATAAAGAAGAGACAAAGCTTGGGTCAGGTGGAGCCCTTATTCTCCTGATGGGAGAGAAAGAACTGCTCAACAAATATAGCATGTTTATTTATATACTGGGAAGGATGATGTCAATTTCAACCCTGCTGCATAGCGACCCATTGCTTGGATTGTCTAAGGACTTGGTGTTTTTCTGTGCTGTAGCAACTTTTTATGTGGCTTGTCCTGGGCACTCTTTGTTTTTGGTAGGGTCATATCCCAGTCATGCCACAGCCCTGCATGTGTGCTCAATTTTCATCTTCAACAGTTCCTAACACTATAGAGAAACCCAGTTTCCAAATAAAAAATATGTATTGATACAAAGACATAATCTGGTTTTAATTTCAGCACTGATTCACATTGATTGACTCAATTTTGTCAACTCAGCACTGAAGTACCTTAGATGATATAAGTGGAACAAAACATTGCTATGGTTGTGAAAAGATAGACTTGAAGTATTTCCAGAAATGAAGAAGTTTATAGGATTTTGTTTGTGGGAAAATACAGTATGTATTAATGGAGTTTGGGGTATATATAATCCAGTGTTTCCCAAGAAAGTGTGGAGAATTAATCGAAAATCAATCCTATCACAAATCTTCAGACTTTTATATTATATAGAGGCACCAGTGAAGCAATAGTCTTACTTTGTTTGATATTTACCAAGTAAGTCCTTTGTATTATACTATATAATATGTTGAGGATATAGTGGTGAAGAAAACAAAAGTATGAGTACTGTCTTGGAATGAGCTTTGAGTTAGAGTATTTGTAATATGTAAGTCGTATCTTTATGCCCTACTTAGCTTTTTCAGTATGTATAAAATATATATTAAGTGAAGTGAACATGAAACAATTGGGCCAAGGCATGTGTATTTAGAATGAGAAGGAGTTAGAAAAATCATAACTGATCACATTTCAAAAACTCAATTGCCATGTGTAGGTAGTGACCAACCTACTGAATAATACAGGCATACAGCATTTCTGTAGTCACAGAACAGACCAGTGAACATGCTAGTTTGAATTGTGTGTTCCTGATGACAGAGAAAAGTAATACTTGATTTGGAAGATGAATAGCAAATCACATATTAAGGATAAAGTAGGTTTTTACTAATACTCATAGAAAAGGTAAAGCCTTCACTTGCAAAACAATTCTTCAGCACTATGTAAAACATCATGGAATGAAATCAAACACAGATGGAAACAAGAGTATATACTAGAAATCAGCAAATGCCAGGAACATTAGGAAAAAGACGAAGAAATGAGGCCTAAGCACATGAAACTCTTCACTGGATCAGCTGACCACAGCTAAAATCCAAACTGGATCATACAGTGGAGATGGATCATGCAATTCTGACATCAGAAAAAGAGATAATTCAGTCGTTCACATTTCAGTAACAGGAAATATCAAAGCATCATCACTGGCCCTTGATACAAAACCTCTACCCTTACTCAATGCTTCCCTTAGTCTCACGCCGTAATAACTGCCCCCTACCACTTTGTGGTCACTGCTGCTTTATGCTGCCATCACCGTTGCATACTCCAAGTGTGTCATGGTTCTTTGCCAGGCTAGAACTATAGGCTAAAACAGTGGCAGGAAGAATCAGAAATGAAACACTCCATGGACACCCAAAACCTGCCTTCACTTTCCTTTTATACCATAAACTCCTTCAAGGAACTGGTCTTTCAACAGAAGCAATAAATAGTTTTTTAGAATAAAAGTCCTTACAAAGGATGGCAGGAAATTCCAATTGCTCCAAACAGTTCATCTTCTTCAGGTAAAGCAATCCACAGATTTATGAAGTCTATTAAAGAGAAGTATAGACAAAGAGGGAGGCCAAAGGGCAGATGTGTAGGGCTGGAAGAGCTGCTGGGGTAGGTAGGAGACCAAGTGCTTAAAGGCCATTGGCTATTTGTCCTCCACAGAAAAAGCTGCCAAGACAGAGTGTTCTGTTCTAAAAATTCCTGGTGATAGCAGAGAATCCCTGAAGGTAAATGCATTTAAAAAGTTAAAGTGGGGAAGAATGTAAGTTGTTGTCCAAGAGCTTCTACATAAAAATTCAAAAAAAAAAAAGAAAGGAAAGGAAAGTTTCAAAAGGATCTGAGGGTTCTAATGAACTGAGGGAAGAGATGACAGAGGAAGCAGACAGCTCCTATTGTTTTCCCATCACCACCACCATCATGCAGTTTAGCTGGCTTCCATCTGGAATTTTTTCCTGGTTGGGGGCTCTTCAGCCTCCAACTCTAAGCTGGAGTCCAAGTCCTGTAGAAGTCAAAGATGGTGTTATCCTTGGCTTTGGGTTTTCCCTTGATTCAATAAGGATATCGTAAGGAACTATGAGAACAAGACAGGGAAATTTGGCATGCAATGTCTTAGAATTCTAACCCAAACCCCAGAGGACCAGGTAATTTATTCCTAGTAAACATTTTAAACACCAAAAATGAGTAGGCCACCTCAATACTTGAAATTTTATTTTACAATGCAGTCATCAAGTGATTAAAAACAGGAAATTTTTATGATTAATTTGTGTCTTACAAAGATCTCCTTGTCTGCTCTGTAGAAACTAGATAGCACAAGGCCAATGGCAAAAGTCGTGACAGTTCTAGTATTTCAGGTGAGGGAATGAATTTGGGTAGTAACGATCCAACTGAAATTGAGATAACTTGAAGATGGAACTGATTTCCTATGTTGACCTGTGATTGCTGTCAGGTGCATTATAAGAATCATAATTGTCTATGGCAGTGGTGATGAACTGATGGCGTGCATGCTGCAGCAGACTGTCTGTATCACTGAAAGCTTTAAAGGTTCACCATCACTGGTTTATGGGTTGCACAATGTGCAAACAAGTTAGCAAACTTGGGGTCATTGTGCCACAGCCTGTGTTCTCAAGATCTTTGATTTTTCAGGGAGAGTGAGCTTTCTAGCTCTGGGATGAGGGGAAAAGAAGAATTTGAGTTAAGGTATTGCTACAAATGCCTTGTAAAGACCTCTTGAAGTAGTGCAGACTGTGGGAAATTCAGTTTTTAAAGTTTTTTTTTAACACATATGCTTATAGTTCCATTTTCAATATTAAAAAAAACTAGAAATAACTCAACTATCCACCAGTTACTTGAACATATTTT
>RJWT010028770.1:0-15118 GCA_004365215.1 Cuniculus paca | reverse complement strand
TAAATATTTGTAAGAATGATCTATATGTATTCTTGTTGGATTCAGATATCAATACTATACCTACTTCATAAAAAGAGTTTGGAAGTTTTCTTTATTTTTCTATGCTCAAACATTAGGATTATCTGGTCTCTGGAAAAATTAGCTGTAAAATAATCTGATTCTAGTGCTCTGTGTGAGAGAGAGAGTTAACAACTTTTTTTGTTTCTCATATCTAATTAGTTCTCAAGTGGCCTGAGGATCCTGAAGGTTTTCTATTACCTTTTTAAGGTACTTACAAAGTAAGTTCTTCTATGTAAGTACAGTATGTCTGCAGGAGTTAAACTTTCATATCTGGGCAATGTTGCTCACTCCAGTAATCCCAGAACTCTAGGAGACTGAGGCAGGCAGATTAGAAATTTAAGTCTGGGGTCCCCGTTGTGGGAAGGAGCTCCCTGCGGACAGGCAGCACATGGAGAGAGCCAGCAGATCCACTACTACCCACTGGCCACCGACAGTAGAAGGCTTGCTTCCTGGCAGCCAGCAGGAACAGGGACACGCAGCCAGGTAAGCCCCGTGCACCTGCAGGCTGCCACTGGAGGCCCTTGCTTCCTTTGGGCAGCCAGTGCCCACTGGGAGAATCAGGCAAACACACCCCTGTGTGCCTGCCACCATCATGGAAGTTCCAGTGTAGACATGCAGGCTGAGAGAAGCAGCCCCTCCACCATGTACCCCTGGCCATTGGGAAAGCCCAAGTGTAAGTCTGGAGAAGCCCACCTCACACCCTGCTACCTCCCTGTAAACCTGGGGTCGGAGGAACCCTGGTGCCTGTCCCATTCCCCTATACCATGGTGGGGCAGCCATTCTGGGAAGTTCCTGGGACCCTACAACCAGCTTGTTGGGAGGAAACCAGGAGAATGACAAGAGGAAGGAGTAAAAGGCAATCTCAGACCTCCAGCCCACACAGATCACCCACACATATCTCCCAAATCTGGGAGATACAGTCATGGAAGAAAATGGAAGCCACACACCTAAAATCTCTGAGAGGATAACAACGGAAATAAAGAAACAATTTCATGAGACTATAAAAGTAATCAGATCAGAAATAATATCTCAGGTGAAAGAAGAAATGAAAACCATAATGAAAGAATTCTTACGCAGATAAAAAAAGAAGCCAAAAAAGATAAAAAAAGAAGAGCATAAGAAAATGTTGGAAACCTTGAATGAACAATATAGAAAGGAATTACAATGCATGAAACAGATTCAAAAAGATATCCAGGAAATTAAAAAGTCGATTAATCGCTGGCAAAACTGCTTGAAAGAGACTAAAGATAGACTTTCAGACCTTGAAAACAGGATTGCAGTTATCGATTGCAAACGGAAAGATTTTTTAAAAATAACAAGGAATCAGGAAATAATTCAATAGCTGCAGGATGATGCGAAGAGAAATAATTTAAGAGTGATAGGCATTAATGAAGAAGCAGGGGTCAACACAAATGAAATTAAGACACTATTTACAGAAATAATAGCAGAAAACTTCCCAAACATGGGAAAAGGATCTGGTATACAGATAAGTGAGGCATATAGAACCCAACTAGCCATAATCAAAGTAAATCTATACCCAGACATATAAAAATCAAGATCCCAGAAATTCAGCACAAGAACAGAATATTAAAAGCTGTTAAAGAAAATAAACAGATCACCTACAAAGGAAAAACTCATCAAAATCACAGCAGACTTTTCAACACAAACCGCGAAGTCAAGAAGGGTTTGGAATGAAGTGTTTCAAATCCTGAAAGAAAACAACTTCCAACCCAGATTGATGTATCCTGCAAAATTATCTCTCAAAATTGATGGAAAAATAAGATAAGTCCATGATAAAGAACAACTGAAGGAATTCATGACCACCAAACCAACCCTACAGAGAGTGCTGAAGGATACTCTAGAGAGAGATAAAGATGACCATGGTTCCAGGAACAGCAGCAGAGGAGGATCACCAAACAAGACAGGCAGTTGAATGAAGAAGAAAAGCAGAAGGCCAACAACAGTAGCATGGCAGAGACAAACCAATGTTTGCTGGTTGTAACCAGTAATGTAGATGGCCTCAATTCAGCAATAAAAAGAAATGCAGGGAGAGTGGACCAAGAAACAAGATCCATTAATATACTGTGTATAAGAAACACATTTAACTCAAAAGGAAATTCATAGACTGAAAATCAAAAGGGAGAAAACAATTGTTCTGTGCAACAGGAGACCAGAAAAAAGCAAGGATAAGTAGCCCAGCAACCCCAGAATACACTGGAAAGCTACCCAGCTACAAAGTAGGATAATCTTGAGGTTCTTTGGTGGCAATGGGAGATCATGTTTGTGGGTGAAACAGTTTGAACTTATATGGGTAAACACTAGTATAAAAAATAGGAGTTAGTGGGATCCAAAAACACAACAGATATTATAAAAGTGTTAGGGGAGGAAACACCTAGGAGGAGAAGGTGGTAACCAATGTTAATTTCTTATTGTCTTGTCTTGAACTCTTGTAATGTTTTCACAATTTTGGTAGATTTGGTTCTGTTCTGTCTTGTTTTGTTAGATTTTATGGTGTCAGATGGTATGGGCAGCTATTTTGAACATAACGGGATGTATTATGGTAATCATGGCTGGTTTCCTATTTTGTAGTCCTATAATGATTTCATTCTTCTGTTTAATTGGTTTTACTCTGTTTTATTTTGTTTGATTTGATTATATGTGATGGTATGAACAGCCATTTTGAAGAAAAAGAGACATTATAGTAACCATTGTCCATTTCCTGTTATCTGGTTTTGAAGCCCTGTAATGCTTTCATTCTTTTCTTTTGATTGGTTTTAGTCTGTTTTCTTACTGTTTGATTTCACTATGTATAAGGGTATGGACAGCTATTTTAAAGAGAACAAGAGATACTATGGAAGCCATTGTTGATTTCCTATTGTCTTGTTTTGAAGTCCCATAATGCTCTCATTCTATTGTTTTGATTGGTTTTATACTATTTTGTTTTGTTGGATTGTATTGTGTGTGAAGGTATGGACAGCTATTACAAAGAAAACAAGAGACCTTATGGTAGCCACTGTTGATTTCCTGTTGTCTTTTTGTGAGGTCCTGTGTTACTTGCATTGTTCTTTTCTGATTTGCTTTGTTCTGTTTTGTTCTGTTTTGTATTGTTTTATTCTCTTTAAAATTAAAAAAAAGAAGAAGAAAAAAGAAATTTAAGTCTGGCCTGGCTAGTAACTTAGCAAAATCTTGTCTCAAAATAAAAAATAAATGTGGGCATTATGTATACCTAAAATGTACCGATAAATATAATTAATTTTTTAAAAAATCATAATAAAAGGTGGGGAGGATGGCTGGAGATGTGATCCAGTGTGACCCCCTATTACCACACAAAAAAAGTGTGAAGATCATTTTCACATGTAAATGCCATCCCTAATCATTATCCATGGAAGCGGTACTGAGCAGCCGAGTACCCAGAATGACTTGTCCTGTTGATATCAGTCAGTCTGTATCATCAGTTCTGCCCCAGTGAGTGTACAAATGAAACATCGGGTACCAGGGCTGGAGTCCTGTATGAGCCCAGCAGCACAGGTTCCCAGTCAGCAGGCAGACCCGCTGCTGAGTGTTCATGTAACAGCAGAAACCAAAGCTGACGCAGTACTGCAGCGCCCAAGAGAACAACCCTGAAACCAGCAGTTTTTTTCAAATCCATTTTTTCAATAGAAAGAGAAGAGGAGGGAGGAGAAGGAGGAGGAGAACAAGGAGGAGGAGGAGGAGGAGGAGAAGGAGAAGAAGAGGAGGAGCAGGAGGAGGAGGAAGCAGCAGCAGCAAAGAAAATTATCAGGGGTAACAATGGTACATACATTGTGCATTGTCATCCCCAAATCATTCCCCAGGGCACAAGACATCTGCTTTCAATTGTCCAAACAATACCAGCACAAATCTTTTTCTTCGGCAAACTTAGAGAAATTAGTAGTATAACTATCTTAACCATTTTTTATATACATATACATACACATATGTTTTTCCTTTCAGCTTGTCACACTAATGAAGCAATAGGATGCTTACACATGTGTCTTATTTGTTTCACTAATGAGTATGTTCTCCAGGTGCATCCATGTACCTATAAAAGTGTCCAGTTTATCATTCTTTATGGCTTAGTACTCTATTGTATAAAAAGACCACATTTTTTTAATCCATTCCTCAGTTGATGGGTATTTAGGTTGTTTCCAAGATCTGGCTATTATAAACTGTGCTGCTATAAACATGAGTGCACATATATCACTGTGGTATGATGTTTTTAATTCTTTTGGGAAGATACCCAGAAGGAGAATAGCTGGGTTGAATGGGACCTCCAATCCTAGTTTTTTGAGGACTGTCCACACTGATTTCCCCAGTGGTTGCACCAGTCTGCATTCCCACCAACAGTGGAGAAGGGTTCCCTTTCCCCACAGCACCTTCAGCATTTGTTATTGCTTGATTTCTTGATGTTAGCCATTCTTTCTGAGGTAAGGTAGAATCTCAGGGTTGTTTTAATTTGCATCTCTCAAATGACCAGTGATGTTGAATGTTTTTTCATGTATTTATTTGCTGTCAAAAATAGCAATTTCATGTAGGCACATCATCTCTGAGGGGCTATCATTTTGCTTCCCACAGATGGTGAGTGTCAGTTGTAGCTTTCAACCAATGCCAGTAGAGAGGTCTGTAGTTGGTCTTACTAACCATGCTCTTACAAATTTTCCCCCTAAAGAAACTACCTGAATCCAAGAGGAGCTGTTCCAAGATGAGTAAGGTTACAGTGGTATCTCAGTTCGTGAACTTCATTCTTTCCATGGTTCTGGGTGCAAATCGAATTGAATGAGAACCAAATTAAATTCAATGGTTAGGTTCAATGTTGACCTTATGGGGAAATTTGATTCAGTTCTCATCCAATTCGGTTTGCAAACACAACTGTGGAAAGAATTAAGCTTATGAACCAAGGCACCACTGTATTACATAAAGCAAGTGGAACTGTGGGATGCAAGGGGCGGAGTAATGGTAAGCTGTCAGAAATCACTTGAGCTTTTCCTTTCAGAACCAAGGTATGTATGTCCTCAGCCGCCAGAGGTCTTGGCTTATGATGGCTCAGAAGTGAGTCCCTTAATGGGAACTGCCCTCGATGAAAGGCAGCTTTCTCCCCTAGAGAAGCCCACACCCATTAGTTAATGTCTGGGGATACAATACTGGCCTCCCTGTCTTAAGGTAGGACATCTCTGAAGGACCCTGTTAGCCCCAGTGCTTCCTGAGGGATCAGAAGAATAAGGACTCTGTTGCAGATGCATTGCAGTTTATCTCTTCCCTCTGCTCAATCCTGCTTCCCTCAGTGTCATAGGTGTTTTTCCTGAAAGTACGCCCAGTCAACCTCCTACTAATCTGTCTTAGGGGCCACTCCTTGAAAACCCCAATCAAACATAACTGACATTGTTTTTTATAGGGGGTTAAAAGAAATGGGGAGTATTTACTTTTTCAATAATATTATGGAAGTGTTTACTTCTTCAATAATATTGAGGATATTTTAATATTATTTAGTTTCATCATGAAAACTTACTTTTCCAAATCAGTTGCAAGAAAAATATGCACTGCTTCTTTAGAATAATATTATTTCCCCAAAAATAACTGCCTGGAAAGTAAGTCCCACCATGATTTTAGAAGACATATCCCCTGAAAATGAGCCTTATTGTGTCTTTTGGAGCAAAACTTAATGGGTAGTGAGGTCTGTAGTTTATCTTAGTAACTAACAAAAGAAAATAGTTTGGATCTGAAATCTAACTTAATGGGTTTTACTCCAAAAGACACAGGAAGGTTCACTTTCAGGGGATGACTCGTCTAAAGCCATACTAGAATTTGTTTTCTAGGTAGGTCTTATTTTGGGGGAAACAGTGTAACTTTGTATTTGTAATACCTTTATTTTTACCATGTGTTACGGTTTGTATATAGATGGCCCCCCAAGCCTCATGTAGTCATGGAAGTGGCTGAATCTAGCATTTGTGATTGACTCCTTGTCTAGTGCTGGGATTGGCAGTGTGAGTTCCACACCCGCCCAGGGGTGGAGCCAACATACAATGTAAGGTTGGAATGGGGTGTTTTTCTCTCTTTGGCGCGGTTTGCTTTTGCCGCTTCCATCCCTGAACAGCAGTGCCTCAGCCACGCCATCCTGCCTTGGAGCCAGCTAAGCATGGACTAAAAACCCCAAAACTGTAAGAAATAAACCTCTCCTTCCTTCACTTTGGGTGTCAGGTATTTTGTCCCAGCAACGAGAAAAAAGTAACCAAGACACCATGATTCAGAGCCCTATCTGAGCAAATGAGTTAAGCCTTATACTTAGTCTACTGACTTTTATTCCCACTTACTCCTTTTAAAATGTTTCAGCCACAGTGGTACGCTGTTTTGTAACTTACTTCTAGTCCTTCATAAAAATTGTAGACTATATACAAACAAAACACGGTAACTCACCACTAGCACTGTTAGTGAAAAACCAGCACTTTACTGCTCTTAACAGTCTAAATGGTAGGACTCTTGTAGTTAGACAATTGGCTCTGTTTATCAACAAGGTGAGCTTGAGAAAATTATGCAACTTTTCTGATTTAATTCCTAAACTGAAGAATGAAGGTTTAAAATACCACCTTTGGGCTGGGGATTTAGCTCAGTGGCATAAGCACTTGCCTGGCAAGTGCGAGGTTGTAAGTTCGATCCCTGGTACCAAAAAAAATAAATGGTGCCTGCCTGTAATCTCAGCACTTGGGAGGCTGACCCAGGAGGATTCCCTCAAGTTTGAGACCAGCCTGGGCTACATAAGTGAATTCAAAGCCAGCCTGGACTACACAGTGAGACCCTGTCTCAAAAAAAAAAAAACCTTCTAGGGATATCATAAAGGTCAATGAAATGACATAGGTAAAGTACTTGACACATGGAGAGAAGCTCAGTTAATGAAAGCTGTCAAAATCAGCACCCTCCACCACAACCAGCAGCATCCATGAGACAACAAAGGCATGAACGCTGCTGCTTGGAACCTCTTTGGCATTGGGGATGACAAACAAGTCTTTGATAAAGTAACCAGTGAATGAAACACTTTGAATCTAAAAACTAACTAGGACTTATCAGACTCCTAACTCCTTTAGTCAACCTGACCTCCTGGGATTCCCAGTGCTCGAGTTCTATCAAAGCGTCTTGAATGGCTCGAGTTTGGTGCCATAAGAATATAATATTTCTTTTTTCTATAGTTTCAAATATTTTGTGATTAAGGTCAAAGCAACCTGGGTTTATTACAAGTTCTAAGACTATGAACATGGTTAATAAAGTAAAAATAAGTATTATGCCCTTTTTGCTTTGTGGTGTTTTGGTAAATCAAATGAATTCCCTAATATGAAAAGGCCTTGAGGATGGCCACCCCAATATTATCCAGTTCTTTCTTTGTCTTCATTTCCCCCTCCAGTGTCCTCATGAAAAGTCTACTGGCCAAAAAGGAGACTCTGACCAAAAATGAGTGAGGCAGTTACTTACACAAACGCCAGTGTGAGGCTGCCAATGGCTTCCGAGGGTTGGGCCAGCTAGGGCCAGAGGTGAACAGAGACCCACAGAAAGAACCTGGGTATGACCAGATAGCAAAGACAAACCCCCATGCCAATCCTGCCTGAGGAAGGACTCGACCTCAAAATGACGTCGAGGCTTGGCACACCAAAAGAAAACCGAAGGAAGCATCCTTCAGCCCTCAGTAAGGCTCATGTGACCCAATGGCCAAAACTAGCTCTTGCCTCCCACCCCCCAGCCTCTGCCTCCAGCCAGCCACCAGCTCTCATTTCTCCTGGCTGTCTGAATCTGAATAGCACGAGCCTTTGACTCATGGTTGGGAATGGTTGAGGATGACGTAGGTCTCACTTAGTTAATTTCTGCACATTTCCAGAGTCACGGCAACTGATCAGCACCAGGAAGGTTACTCCTGCGGCTGGTCTGTTCCTTTCTGGATCCAGAAATAGCATACGTTCCCACCTGCCTGTGTTGTGCCTGCTCCCTCTGAGAACACACAAACAGAATTGGATTAAAAGACTGCTGGTGCAAAACATAAACAGTCATGTGTATTCCAGTCCATTTGTTTTAAAAGCTCAGCAGCCCCGTTTGCACCTGTTGGCAGAGGCTCAACTTCCTGTGTGTCATTCATTCCGAGTGGGAGAATCAATCATAGTCTCAATTACAAAGTCAGCAGCATCTGGGAAGCCCTGTCAAGCATTTCCACTTAATCCTCATAAAAACTTTACAAAGTATCATTGTGCCCCTTTGCAGACAAGAATTGAGTCTTAAGGAAGTTCAGAAACTTGAACAAGATCACCCAGCAGAGCTCGGATTCAGGACTAGGGCTCTGGGCTGTGGAGAACTGGGTCTTTCTGGGACTCCACAGTACAGACATGCAAGGTTGAACTTTAAAGATCGCTCTGTAAATTCATACTTTGAGGCATGACTGCTGCTCCAAGCACATAAGAATCAGAGACAAAATATGAAAAAAAGCTTTGCACTTTGCTCAAAAGCGCAGGGCACATCTCCATGGACTATGTAAAGTGAGCCTGAAACTAAACTTTTAAGCACATGAAGAGATCTAGCTCTAGTGAAGAAAGTCAACAAAGTCAAACAGTGGGAAAGAAAGTTTAATATAAAGTTAAAATAGTATTATCTTACAAAAATTCTAAGTAATGTTTCAGTTATCCAAATGTGTGTATTCATATCTCAAGTACCATCAGCACACGATCAGTGCGTGCGGTGAGAAGCGCTTCCTGGGGAGGAGCCGCCTGGAGCCTGCAGCTAATGTGCCTTGGGCTCTCAAAGGACAAGGGGTAATGAGGCCCCTTCCCACCAGGGGGAGTGGGAAACTCCCGGTTTGCCGGGATCGGCAAGATCTTGCCTAATTAGTGGGGGATAAGTAGCCTACAACTGAGCACCTGCTCTGGATTCATCAACAAATCACAAAAGTAAGACCCAAAAGAGTCCAACTGTCCAACCAACAGTGGAAACAATGCTAGACAAACTTCAAGAGGATTCATAGGCACACAAAAACATGCAGCGCCCAACAGGGTCAATTTCACAATGTCTGGCATCCAGCCACTGACTTCTAGGATGCAAACAGGTGGGAAAATGTAACCTACAATGAAGATAATAGTCAGCTGAAGTCAACCCAGAAACCACACAGGTATCCAAATGAGCGGAGGATATTAAAACAATTATTATTCCATATGTTCAAAAAGTTGAAACATAAAACACATATGAAAAGACTCACAGAAGCCAAGCATGGAGGGGCACGCCTGTAATCCCAGCATTTGAGAGGCTGAGGCAGGACTGCTGTGAGTTTGAGGCCAGCCTGGGCTACATAGGGAGTTCAAGCCCAGCCTGAACTATGTAGTGAGACCCTGCCTCAAAAACCAACCAACTAAATAAAAAACTGACTCATACAATCTTGAGAGATTAAAAGCTACAATGATTGAGACAAATAATGAACTTGATATGATTAATGGCAGAGTACACATTGTGAAGGAAAAGATCAGTGAGTTGGAAGGCTCAGCAGTAGAAACTATCTAAAATGAAACCCAGAAAGAAATCAGAATTGGAGAAATGAAAAAAGCACCAATGAGTTGTGTTGATAACCTAAAGCAGCTTAACATATACTCATAAATAATAGAAATTCTTGAAAGAGAGGGAAACAAAATATATTTGAAGAAATAAAGCTCACATCACAATAACCATAGCAAGTAAGCACAACTGGCCCCATTTTATAGATGGAGAAACTGAGGCATGGAGAGGTGAAGGAACTCAGCCTAGGCCACACAAGTACCAAGTTTCAAGGGTACACGTGTTTGAACTTGGAGGCTGTAAATTTTGTAGTCTGCTGATATCTTGAGGGCACCAGCAGAAACGGAGCCCGGAGGCACAGGCAGTTGGAGATTGCAGGCCAGTCTGAGAAAAGCCCATCCATATCTCTGGCCGGTCCCCAGGCTAGGGGAGTCAGCAAAGGAGACAGCAAAACATTGAGGCCACCAGGCATCAGTTCTGGGGTGGGCAGGAGAATGCAGGCCCCTTGGCTGGCACCAGGGAGGGGCTCAAGAAGGGTTTCCTGCAACCCTCCAAGAGTAGCTTCTCCTGCTTCTCCCATGTAACCCCAAGCAAAGGGGGTGCCAACCCCACCACCCTAGGTGTTCCAGGAGGTACTACTTCCTGCATTCTGCTCCTCCCCAACACCTTTGATGACCCAAACAAAATGTACCCAGGATAATTTGTTTGGTCTTAATTGAGAACTCTTGCTCAGAGGCAGTGACAAGACGACTACAACCTGGCCCTGGATCGCACTGACTCCCAGATGTACTGTGCTAAGAGTCTTTCCTGTACCTACCACGGTTTAATAGATAAAGTAGGCGCAGTAAGAGGTCAGCCGCAATAACCAATAATAAAATAGAACAATGGTAACTACACTGTAACACAAGCGATGTGAACATGCTCGCTGGCTGGGCGGAAACAGCTGTGCACCACGCCCACGCTGTGGATGCGGGCGAGCTGGGCAATGCCTGTGCGGTGAGATGGTCAGCTCAGCGCTTTCCGGTGCTGCCCACCTGAACACGTGCTCACATCCCTACCCACAAACTTAAACCCTTTCCATCTTAACTAAGTGCTTGTCACCCACTGTGGCCATAACTTTTGTAGTTTCAGGCACAACCAAACTTTGTCCTTAACAGCTTCATGAATAGATTGGCTCTGATCACTGATCTCAGCCCACAAATTTTTCCTTAATAAATTAAGAACCTTTACCTTTCCTCTTAAAGGAAGCAGATGGTTCTGCTTTGGCTTATCGGAATTGCCAGCGTTACCACCCTTGCACTGTGGAGCCCATAATAAGTAAAATAAGGGCCACTGAACACAAGCACTATGACACCAGCACAGTGGATCTGAGAACTAAGATCCCAACTGGGTGACTAATGAGGGGTGCTACCGCCGGGTCAATACCCTGACAAACACATGATTCACATCTTGAGGGGCATGGAGAGAGAAGGTGCAAGAGTTCATCGCGCTAATCAGAACAGCATGCACCTTCAAACTGAGGAATTACTTCTTTCTGGAACTCCCCACTTCATGTTTTCAGACTGTGGTTGACTGTGGGTAACTGATACCCTGCAGAAAGCAAGGCAGAGAATAAGGCAGGACTACAGTACTGTGAGTGTCATTTTAGCCACACTGGCGGGTGTGCAGTGGTCCCTTAAGACTTTCTATGTGTATTGGCTTTTGTGACGTGGCTGTCAAAAACTTTTGCCCATTTTAAAAATTAAAAGCCAGCCAGCCATGGTGGCATATGCCTGTAATCCTAGCACTTGAGAGGCTGAGGCAGGAGGATCACTGAGAGTTTGAGGCCAGCCTGGGCTGCAAAGTGAGTTCAAGGCCAGCCAGAACTGCATAGTGAGACCCTGTCTCAAAAAGACAAAAAAAAAAAAAAAGCTAGCTGTCTGTAGGGTTTCTTTGAATGATGTGGAATTGCATTTGTTGGATATAAATGTCACAATCACTTAAATTTGTCTTATTCTTTTTGTAATAGAGGGTGGGCATCTTCATTAGATTAAAATCCATTTTTTCTCTGAAAACATCTTCATCCCTTGCCCATTAAAAAAAAAAAAAACTAGGTTTTGGTCTTTTTTTTAGAAATGATTAGGAACTATATATTATGGAGATTAGTCTTTTGCCTTGTTACTAGTAGCACCCTTTGTCCCAGTCTGCTTGTCTTTTAGCTTTGCTTAGGGTATATTTTTTGGCCATGTAGGGTTTTTTAAAATGCAGTTAGAATTTATCACTCTTATTTCAAGATGTATAGACATTTTAAGTCTAATGTCCTTATTATATACCAAAAAGAGATGAAGTTAGACAAGGTCTAGCTGTGTCAGACTGTCCCTGCGGATGGGCCTAAACTGGCAGGAAAGGGGAGAGGGGCCCAAGTTCTCTTTCTGTTACTTACTACCTGTGGATCTTTTGGGGAAGTCAACTTACTCCCCTTGGCTTAGTTTCTTCATCCACAAAATGAGGCTCATAGGCCCGACCTGGAAGAGTTGCTGTCCGAATTAAAACACTGAGCTCATGCCCAGCACAGAATACACACTCTCCTTGCGAGATCCTTCTCTCTGCAACTGATGTGAATGCAGGTGTGAGTGTAACAGGTGTGAGTGAGTGTGTGTGTGCTTGCAAGTGGGAAGAGGCAGGGCTGGCTGTGGATACCGCACACAGCTGGCTCTATTACTCATGACCTCAAAATAAAAAAGCTGCTTGAAGTATTTACAGTCCCCAGGATGATTGTAAATCCCACAGCCCTGGCTGCAGGCCAGAATACTCCTTGAACACACACACACCCTTCTCCACTGGTGGCCGGGGCCTGGCTGCCTTCCTTTCCCTCTGGGATGGTCTGGCCCATGGATGTGCAGAGGAATGGAGACTCGAGGGTGGTCTTAAAAGGCAGAGCCAGGGACCTTTCTGGTCAGCTGGACTCTCTGAAGACCCCAATCTGGACTTCTTGCCTGTTCTTGGCATCTCTCCAAGCAAGGTCAGTCTAGAACCAGCGAGAAGAGCGATGCACAGCCTGGGCATCCCCCTTACACCTTGGCCCAGCCAGGCTGTGAATCTCAAGTCCCTCACACATTGGTGTTCACAGAGCAGGTGGGGCTTTGTGGCTCAGTGCACCTGAGAAAGAGCCAGCAATTCCCATTTTGGTACAATTGTTCCTGTTCTTGAATGCTGAGAAAGTTGGCAATTTAAAAGTGTTTTGTCATGAACGTATTTCTACATAGGCCACCTACCTCTTCCTTGATGAACTTTGCAGAGTTGTTTTTCCGTACTTTGCTAAGACGAGAGGCCCACAAGCCCCTCTAGAACTAACTGGAAAGCTGGGACAAAGCCAGAAAACCCCAAGGAGCTGTGCTGGGGAAAGGGTTGTGAATGGCAGTTCCAACCTCCTCCTCGCTGTACTCACAGGGAAGTAGGCATGAGAAGGGACTTGCCTTAAAAGGCCAGCACATCAGAAACAGGTCCAAGCGGGGATGCCTGGCAAGCACAAGGTCCTGAGTTTGATTCCTGGTAACAACACAAAACAAAACAGGGATCAGAAATAGGTCCATGCTGAGATCTAGAACCAAAGAGTACCGCCTGTCCTTCCTTCATGACCCCAGCATCAGGCGAAGGGCTTGAAGGTCATGGGAGCCCAAACCACAGACTGGCTGCACTCAAACCCCAGTTTCCCGGTGGCTAATTCAGGGCTGCACTTCCCGGGAGAGGGCTACACAACAATCCACTTCAAAAGATTCTTTCTGAGGGCGCTGGCATAAAGGTGACTGCAAACTCTTGGCTCTTCTTCCGTGGACAGGTGGGACCCAGTTCCCCGCCCTTGGAGCCAGGCTGGGCATAGCACAATGTGTGGAAAATACAATGATGTGGATGTGGGAGTCTGGGACTTCTAAGGCTAGGTGACCAGAAGGCCACCAGGTCCCAGCTGAGCCATTTGGTGACACTCCTTGGAACACTGAGCTTCTGTGTAAGCAGTCCAGCTACCCTGAAGCCTCCATGCCAGAGAAATCACTTGAGACATCTGGTTGACAATGCTCAGCCTTCTGGCTGCCGCCAACAACTCACCTGACACAGGAGTGAAGCCGTCTTGGACACTCCTGTTCATCTGCCTGCACAGTCCCATTCAGGTGACCACCATGAACACCGCCTTACTGAGCCCTGCCTGATCTTCCACGTCATGAGACATAAAAAAATGGTGGTTGTTTTGACCTGAGTTTTGGAGCCATTTGCTGCATGAAAATAGATGCATGCATGATAACTCACCATCCTGGGGGGCTGGCTGGCAAGTCCTTTCCAGAGTGAGCAAATATACTCCTGGGTTTTGCGAGCATGGATTTTGTTTTGTTTTGTTTTGGGTTGGGTTTTTTGGCACAGGGTCTCACTATGTAGCTCACGTTGGCCTTGAACTCTCGGCAATCCTCCTGCTTCCACCTCCTGAGTGCTAGGATTACAGGTATGAGCCACCACACCCAGCTGAGCATGAAATTTTAATTTATTACTATTTTTGCTTTTGAGCCAAGGTCTTACTCCATTATGTAGGCTGGCTTTGGACTCCTGGCTCAAGCAACCCTCCTACTTTAGTGTAGATTTCAAAAAAGCTTTTCTTAAGATTTTCCTGGCCCTTGGGGGCTAGGGATTTAGCTCAGTGGCTCAAGCACCTGCCTGGTAAGTGCAAGGACATGAGTTCGATCCTTAGTACCAAAAAAAAAAAAAGATTTTCCCAGTCCTGATATTAACAATGTGACTTATGGTCAGTGAAAGGTTTCTGTCCTAATAGATTCTGCTGGACATTACAGCAGCGGTGTAGCCGGACCACCAGCCCCTCCCTCCCTGATCACAGGTTCCTCCTAATTACCAGAATTCCCATGTCACCGGTGCCCACCCCCAAGTGCCATCCCCTCTCATTTGGAATACTTTAAAAGCCCAGTGGAGGCTGCACCTCATGGGGAAAATCGCCAAGCCACCTAGGCAGAACGTTTTTCCCTCCGCGGCCTCAACCCCTCCCCCAATAAATTCTTCCCTTGGATAAATCCTGCTTTGCTACTGCGCCGAGTACTCTAACTTCTGTTTCTCTACACCACTCTTAAAATAACCTAACAGTTTGGTGCAGCGACTCGGATAACAGTGTGTGGGCTCCCAAGGTTTATCCTTGGTTTTGAGCTCCCCTGTTTATTACGAGCCGAATTTTCCATGCTCTGGGACCTGCTGACTTGCCGATTGCTTCATTCCATCCAACACCGATCCACCTCATTCATCACAGGTGAGCTTTTGTTCCGTCCGGAGTTTCCCGTTTCTGTTCCGTTTGAATTCGTGGGTCCACGTGGGAAACTTCTTCCCGTCTCTTGGATAAAGATAATAGTTCTCACGTTCCTTGGGTAAACACCCCAAGGCCGGACTTTTATCCTTTGTCCTGGAGACCCCACCTCGTTCTCTTGGTGACTGCTGATGAGAGCGAGTATTGGGACCGTCTCTATCGCACTTTCGAAACAGGTGCCGACCTCTTTTGAAACGT
>RJWT010028769.1:0-15117 GCA_004365215.1 Cuniculus paca | reverse complement strand
ACACACTCATCTAACTCAACTCCTCTAGACCCGATTTCTCCCGAGCCCTGCAGTTTCCTGCGTGGCTTGCCGGCTTGTATGATAGCGTGTGGCCACACATGTCACCATGCCACATTTGCTGGACTCTTCAGGGACAGATGCTAGGTCTCCATTGTCCTCAGAATGCCCCATCCCCTGGTGCACAGAAGCTGTTCACGACATGTTCGTGGCACTGAGCCATGGATTCTAAGGGCTACTTCACATACACTCAGACTTTGGTTGGAACCCTTTTATTACCTAGGATGCACTGGTAACATGGCAGGGTCACCTCTCAATCAATTTCAAGTGAGAAAAATAGGGTTATCCCTAGAGGTTATGGGGGGTAGACAATGATCTCAAGGACAAGAGGTGAGTAGTGCTGGTGGTGAGGAACTGAAAAGGTTTCCTCGCTCGGCCCTTCAAGGGGCAATACGGTCTCCTGCAGCTCTAACTCTCTTGCTCGTCAGCGCCCTTCTCTTGGCAGATTGGGCCTCCCTGTAAGACTCTGAGTCTTCTCTCTTCCATAATTCGAGGTTGCCTGTGACTCCTGCTTTGCCACACAAGGTAACAGCTCCTGCCTTGCTGTCTACAGCATTCCGGCCCAAGAATCTTCCTAGTGGATCTTTCAGCCTCTTAGCTCTCTAAAAGAAGCTGATCAACTTTGCCTGGACTGCAAAGTTCAAACTCACTGGTTCACCTTGGGTCAATCAACTGTCCGGGAACAGTGCTGTGTGATACCAGTGTGGTTTCTGGGTGCTGCCCTTTCTGCAAGAGGCTAGAATTGTGGGAGAAGGAGGAAGAATTGAAATGCTTCCCAATATCTGGCCACTGTTTGGACCATCATCCCTAAAAGACTCTAATGCAAAGATATCTTTAAGAGAAGGAAGGTGTAGGGAACCTACAGTGTCCACAGTGGCTCCCAGTGCAGGCTCTTCCCAGGGGTCCCTGGATGCTGCTGACAGGCTCTCTAGGGTCTTGGGGTGGGGTAAACATAGATCCATGAACAGGGAGGGGGGACTAGACCATGTGGTTATTTTGGGTCTGTTCTTCCAGGAGCCAGCTGAGGTTAGCCTGGGGTTAACAGGACAAGAACTGGGGAAAGGACAGAGACAGGGGCGGAAGAACCACGAGTATGCACACTAAATCACACAGAGGACACTTTGGGGGGCCCCTGTAGTCAGCAAAAGCAGGTTCAGGCCGATGCCTCAGGTCAGTGCGTGAACAGTTTTTGCACAGGCTCATTCCCTCCGGTCTAAGATAGGCTGTAGGACCTCCCTCGGAAAAGAATCCTCCATTATCCTCACACACTCCTCTGTCCTGGCCAGTTTGGGCTGCTATAAAAAACTACCATAGACTGGGTGGCTTATAAACAATGACATTCATTTCTCACGGCTGGGGAAGCCAGAAGTCTGAGATCAGGTTGTCCCTATGGTGGAGTTCTAGTGAAGACCCTCTTCCTGGTACCTGGAAAGACTGGCAGCTTGCTGTATCCTAACTCAGTAGAAAAAGGCCTGGAACACTCCCTGGCTCTTATCAGGGCACTAATGCTATTTCTGAGGGCCCCACCCTGGTAAATCTCAAAGCCCCATTGCCCAGTACCATTACATCAAGGCTTAGGAGTTCATCGAGGGTTATGACTTAGAGGGCGACACAGCATTCCGTTCGTTGCACTGTCTAGCAATTGCCTCAGTTTCTATGCAATCAATAATAATCCCCAAACTGATACTTCCTGTGGAAGAGCCATCTACAGGAACATGCACATGTGGGATTCATTCACTGCTACAGAGATTTAGGGGAGCCAAGGGCTTGGCACTTTAAAGGAACTTTTTTTAATACATCATTGCATCTGCTTTTATTGTCCCAGCTTGCTCAAAACCGGAAAAACTAGTATTTCATAGCCAGAGAGGCCAGCAGGCTTGTCTGCTGCAGCCCCCACCTTACTATATTCTCCATGTTTTCTCTCCATCCTCAGAAAACTCTTATCTGCCTTTCAAGACCTCCTTTAAAAGTCTCCTTTACTGCAAAGACTTTCCCATCCTCACAGCCAAGACAGATGTCCCTTCCTCCAGGCTCCCACCTGCCCCTGTTCCTATCAGGAAGGCAGCATGTGGCAGACTGTTCTCCGCACTCCCCTTTGGGGCTCAGACACAGCATGCTGACCCAGTGGAGACAAACAGGTAGGACAACATCCCTGTGTCCTACTTGCCGGGTCCCTCCTCCTCCTCCCCCTTCCCCTCCTCCAGGGTGACAGCCTCAGGATGGCGCCTGCAGCTGCACACGAGATGCCTAAACCCTGCAAAGGGAACCAAAATCGGAACCATCTTCTTAGGCTTCCTACAGGGCTTGTCTCCGCACCCACCCTGCGGGCCCCAGTGTGCGCAATTTCCTTTCCCAAGGCCGCCGTTCATTCATTCATTCATTCCCTCCCTCACTCACTGGCTCGCACCTTCGGCAGCCTCCTGCACCTTCAGTGCACACAGCAGCTAAGGTGGCAGGTGCTGTGACAAGTTCTGTAAAGGTTCTCAGAGGCATCCGGAGTGGAGACACCTCGCCAGACTCCAGGGAGCGGCCTCCTGCCCACGGTGCAAGGGCCGGGGTTCCTTGCAGTGGGAACGGCCTGTGCACGGCCGCTGGAGCGGACTCTGGCGTGCTGGGGAGTGGCGGGAGCCCGGGATAAGGGGTGGCAGGGGGGAGCCACCCCTGGGGGCAGGCTGAGGAAGGGCTCTGGGGATGCCTGGAATTCCTTGCTGGGGGTCACTCGGCCTGTTCGAGGCCGGCTCCAGGCTGCCTCGGGCTCACGCAGTGTCCCCTGCGCTCCTGGCTCCGGCGCGTGCACAGCCCTCACCTTGACCCCAGGGCTGAGTGGGAGGAGCTGAAAGAGGTCGCAGGCACCGACAGTGCTGCGGATGCGGGCCTGGCATTTGGGCAGGAACGGAAGCCCACGCTACTGTGGGCTCCATAGGGCCCAGCCCTGCGGCATGGATTTTTCACTTTGAGTAAAGCTGCGTCCGCTCTGGGGAGCAGGCGTGAGGGGAGCGCCGGGGAACCCTTGCTCCGCACCCATTACCCAGGCGGGCGCCGCAGGGGCGGCTGCAGGCATCTTGCGGTCTCTGCGCCAGACGCGGTCCCCCGCGAGGCCAGGAGTGGGCATGCGTCACGCGCTGAGACCCCTGCCCACGCCACAGCCCGCCCCCCTCCTCCGCGGAGTTGGTGCCCATAGAGGAAATGGCAAGGGCGTGAGTCACTTCGGGGTTGCTGAAGCCTGGCTGCGGGCCCACAACGGGACCTTTGTGCCACCGCGGCCCCGCGCTCCGGGAGGGTCAGGAGCACCAGCTGGAGGAAGCGCACAATGTCGCGGGGTGCTGAGTAATGCTGGGGAGGGGGTCGCTAACCCCCCTCCAAGTGCGCTGACTCCCTATCCCATACACACCCACTGCAGGAGAGGCAGAGCACGAGGTAGGGGGCAAGAAGGCTGGGAGAGCTCCCCTCTGCTGCCACCTCCTCCCATGCAACCCCCCCCCCACTAGGGGAGTGCACCTCCTCACCCCAGCGGGTGGGCTTGAGGCCTGGGTCACCAGCTGTTAGACTCTCTTCTTGCCCGCCCCCCCAACACAGGTGTTAAAAGTCTGTACAGTGGATGGAAGGACAGATAGATGAAAGGATGGATGGATGGTTGAAGTATGGATGGATGAATGGATGGAAGAATGGATGGATGGGGAATGGATGGGTGGATGGAAGGATGGATGGATGGATGAAAGGAAGGAAAAATTGATTTACACAAACACTGCATGTGAGGAACCAGCCTGATGTCTTCACTTCACAAATGGGAGAAACACAAGCCCAGCGATAGGAATGACTCCACCAGGTCCCACAGTGAGGAAGTGACAGCTGTAGACTTGGATGTCGTGGTGCCCAGCCTGCTGTGCTCCCCTGTGTGGCTTTGTGTTCAGGAGCACCGGAGACCATGACAGACTTGTGTGGAAAAGACAAGATGGTGGGGACCCACAGCACGGGTAAGACAGCCCCAGAGGGGACTTTTCGGGGAGGAAGGGACAGAAACCAAAGCAAGAGCATTCAGGGCTCCAGGCCTTGGTCATTCACAATCTCTTGGCCAAGATAGGCTACAGAGAATGCGTGGAATGCATCAGCATCTACTGAGCGTCCAGTGTATGCCGAGACGCATGCTTCATCTGCTCACCCCTGAGCGGGGTATCGGTGCAGATAAAGAAGGCAATTAGACTGGCGTCCTCCAGGACAATCACTTGCCTGCTCTGGCAGGGCCGCTGAAGGGGTGGGACCTCAGCAGGGCTGCCATGTGACGGGAATGACTTCTCGGTCTGTGGGCCCAGAAGCTCAAAGACATTGGAGTCCTTGGAGCATGTCAGCATTTTGGGTTGGACTCACACCGGCTCACACTCAAAGGGGCCAACCTCAGCTCACCAAGAGCATATGTAGGAGGAGCCGAGCGCTTCGAGCTAGGCAGCTTGCCCGGGGGGCATGGAAGCAGGACCAGAGGTTTAGAGCCACGCCAGGGTGAGCTGATCACCATGATCCTTGTTTCGGTTTGGGAGTGGGAATTGGGGCTTGCCATGAGCCACCCAGGAGCTCCTGAGCAAGGGCTCATCCAGGGCTGCACTCAGGCAGGGCTCCCTCGGAGGCCTCCAACCCCTGAGGGGACAGTCCTCGCCATGTGCCAGGCAGAAAACAGGCTGAGCATGCAGACAAGCACACTCGGAGACCACACCCAGGCGCCCTGATGGGAGTCAGATGGCCCCAGTGTCATCCATCCTGGCGGGGATCATTCCCTGCCTCTGATGTTTGCAATTCCACAATCAAGGCCAGCTTTAATTTAAGGATGAGGGCACCTGGCTACCATCCTCAAAACTTCCTTGAGTGAAGATGAGGAGTCCACAGGAAGTGCAGTCGCATTGTCCAAAGCCACACGGCAGAAAGTGCGGGTGCCAGGATCCAAACCGACTCTGTCTCACTCTGTCCCACCCACCACACTCCCCCTCCATGCCATTAGCAGTAACGTCAGAAAGGCCACCAGTCTCTGAGGGCCTGCTATGCGGCAAGTGCAGTGCTGGGCATAGCACATATTTTCTTCATGCTACTCTCGCAGCAGCCCCAGAGGGTGGTTCTTGCCCCCCCCCCCTTTTTTTTAACAGGGAAAGGCTGAAGGGCAGAGCAGAAAGGGAACTTGACCAAGCCAGGGTTACACAGTCCATGCAAAAGCTGTTCTGCAAACCTGTCTGCCTCCCCATCCAAGCTCTTAGACTCAATCCCCCAACCCCAACCCACACCCAATGCCCCACCCCACCCCATCGCACCCTCGCCACTGCTCCACCGCAGGACGAAGCGAGAAACCTGCAGTAACCAAGCCCTGCCCTAGGGAAAGCTACAGCGCCGAGCGTGGAGAGGCCCGTGGGGTCACCAAAGTCCAGAGTCTCGCCCTCACCTGGTGACTTTAGAGATCAGGCTTGGATCAGCCTCCTGGAGGGGAACAGGTTCAGCCAGTCCACGATGACTCAGCCCAAGGAGATGGAGCCAAACCCAGTTAATTGATTCGCCTGTGAGCTAGACCAGCCAGAAAAATGACTGTGACTGAGAGCACTGGCTATAGATGGAGGCAGCCAGGTTTGAAACTCCATCAGCCACTTCCCTCCTGCCCTGTGACCTTGAACTTGTCTTCCACGCCCTTCGAATCCTAGGTTTAGCCACTAGTAGCGGGGGTGGGGAGCGCCAATCTTGTGTGATGGCTGTGAATTAAACGAAATGTGTATGAAGTGTCTTATGCAGTGGTTGATGCTCAGAAGAATACAATAAGTGGCAATATTTAGCGCGTCCACTATTGGTATTGTTTAAAAGCTAGGCTTGGCCTCCTGATAAGATCACTCCTGCCCTGTGGGTAGGTCATATCATAAAAGAGAAATTCCAGTTCACATGGTTGCTGGCAGAGCTTGGGTCCAAAGGAAGGGACATAGCCCCTGGCCTCAGATGGCCAGAGGAGCTCTCTGTCCCCACCCTGACCATCCTCAGGGCATTTCCGATGGAATATCTGGTGCTGGCTTGGCTGCGAGGCCCGGCTTCCCCTCAGCAGAGCTGCTCCTGACAGCAGTCTCCCCTACTCGTGCTTCTTCCCCAGACTCAAATGCACCTCCATTTGTGAGGCCTTCCCTAGTCCCCAGAACTGACCACATGGTCATCATGCGACATCCCAGGCCCTGAGACAGCACAGAGAACCCAGCTGGCTCCTCTCTTCATGGAGGTCAGAGGTTAGTGGGACAATAAGCAAGCGAAGAAGCAACCAGACGTTAGAGCTTCTGGTAACTGCCTGGAAGGAAGTAACGAGCGTGATGCATGCGATAGAGAAGAATCCAGGATGATGGGGTGGTCAGGATGGGCCTCTCCAGGGAGGGGACATTTGCCCTGAGACTGAAGGACAAGCAGGACCCAGCCTTGCCAGAAGTTAGGAACAGAAAATTCCTGGAATAGGAACAGCTTAGCCCTTTTGGGGAGGAAAGAACTTGATGCATTCCTCATGACAGGTCCAGGCAGGAGCAGGTGGGGGGAGGGGGGATGGATGCGTGTGGCAGGCACCACGGAGCCACCACTCATAAACCATCTCATTTCATCCTCAGTCTTCTGGCCGCTCTATCTGTAAGCAGAGTCCCCATTTGTGCTCTTGTCTTGCTGTGTTGTCTTTAGTTCTCTGTGGGTTTGTTTCCCTCCCCACCCCAACTCCATCAGTCTATGAGCACCTCTGTGAGGCATCTTCAGACCCCAGCGCGTCACACTAAGACGCAGCGCTGTCAGGGAAATGCAAACACGGTGCCCCTCCACTTCATCCTGAGCAGCTACAATGTGGGAGATCAATACTAGGAATCGAGGCTCATGAGACGAAGCTCACAGAAACCTACTAGGCACCTTGCTGTCAGGATTGAACAAGTTAGCCAGGTCCTCAGTACTATGCATATGGGCTCATCTTGTTCTTTGTATGTTAGTAGCCACTGCACAGGGTGACAGTCCCAGACCTGCCCCCAGATGGAGTGAGGTAGCCCAGACAGGCCACACCGATGAGTCCACTCCATTCACCCCGCCATTTTTGGCTGTCAATCGTGAGCCCTGTGACACAGGTTCCTTCTGTGGCTGGTGACCACAGGGCTGAGTGTGCGCCAGGCTGTCACAGAGCACGCAGCACAGAGACGGGAAGAAAGTGATTGATGTAGCAAGGGCCTGAGTCCCAGGGGGCCTGGAATGTCAGGCCAAAGGCTTTGAACTTTAGTGTGCAAGTAATAGAAGAGCGAGGCTCTCAAATGTGGTTTTCATTTTTCATTTTTTTTTTTAAGTTGACAATTACAAAGAGCTCTGTTTTGAAAGGGCCGTTTGGGAGAAAGTGAAGAAAGCCGTTGACAAAGGACTTGGCATAAGAAGCAAGGAGTGCAGCCTGAGGAAGGCGTCTGTGAACTTGGGGAGCAGACAGGGGGCACAGGGAGGGAGGGGTCGGGAGTGGGGCAGAGCAGGAATGCTGCTGTGGAAAGGACAGTTGAAGTTTCCCAGGCTCAAACTCCAGAAACCAGGGAAAACAACATGTTGCGATGCATACCAAAAACGCAGGCCTTGAGGTGAAGTTGGGTTCCACTCCAATCTCTGTGCAGCTTGGGCCACATTACTTCATTCTCTGACTCTGTCTCTTTCACTGAGCAAAGGGGCTTAAAACGTCCAAACCTCAAAGGTAAGAGGTAAAAAGATGCATGGAGGTAACTTTTACTGGATGTGGGAGCTCCAGGCCTTTCTCCAGGTTCATTTGGAAACAACTTCTTCCTTTCACAGATGGAAGGACAGTCTTTCAATTTTGTAATTCCTGAAGCATTTTCCCAGGTTCAGTTGTCCCTGCAGGTCTATGGAGAATCCAAAGAAAGCTGATCCCCTAAGGAAATGCATTTCCAGGTCTATAAGTAACAGGGCCATGTTGTATACTTATACATCTCTATGTGGATCTTGGTAGCCCATGCAGTCTACCTTGGCTTACGACAGAAAGTAAGGAAAAGGCAATTATGTCATGATGGCCATCCAAAGGGAGACCATACTGTATATTGTTTCCCTTCTGCTGCTCTTCCCACTAGTCCCTACCTGAAATTTCCTTGGATTGACCACAACCGAGATGGTTTGTTTTGAAGATATAACATAGAGAGGAGTGTGTCTCCTACAGAAAGGGGCAGAGAAAGGGCATGGGCGGCCACACAACTTTCCCAGGCTTGCTTGAATGGCATTGGCAGTTGATAAGGGGGCACCACACTGCAGGGTGTAGAAGGATGGTGACCTCAGCTGGAGCCAAGCCACTAGGGTGGCCCAATCCCTTTTGTTAACACCATCATGTGAATGAGTTCCAGGCTGTGAACGAAATGATAGGGGCACGAACATTCAGGCCTCAACAACACAACACCACACCCATGGGAATAGGGAAGAGAGACAGGCAGAGGACCCAGAGGGGAGAGCTTACCTTTCAGGAAGACTTAGAACAGGGACGGGAGGCTCAACCGGACTTCCAATCTGGGGAGGAAGACCTGCTCTAATCTTACATGTGTGTAAAATGTTTAGAAGATCCTGGAAAGATAGCTTTCTGGGAAAAGAGGAGAGGATGGACAGAAAGAGAGAGAAAAGAAGGAAGGAAAGGAGAAAAGGAAAACTGTTATACTGTTAGATTAATGTAAATTTGCCAGCTTCTTTCAGCCTCTTAAAAAATGAGTTTTCCTTAACAACATCGTAATACAGTGATCCATGCATGCCCACGTTTATAGCAACACAACTCATAATAGCTAAATTTTGGAAATGGCCCATTATATGTCCATCAGTAGATGAATGGATAAAGAAAATGTGATGTTTACACACAGTAGAGTGCTACTCTGCCATAAAGGATAAACTTGAGTTATCTGTAGGAAACTGGTTGTACCTAGGGACCGTAAGGTTAAGTGAAAGAAACCAGACATACATGCTTAAGAATATCACATAGTTTCTCTTAGATGAGAAACCCCAAGGATAAATAATTAAAGAGCAAAATAAAAGATAGGTAATCAGAAGCAGGGAGGTAGATCTTTTGCAAATGGGAAAAAACCAAGAGATGGAGGGGACAGAGAGAAGAGAAGGGTAAGTAAAAAGAATTAAGATGTGTTGTGCATGTGCACCAGCTCTCCACAACAAATGTAATCATCATGTAGTGCATGCACAGACTAACAAAAATAGAAGTTTGAAAAAGCGGGATTTTCTTTTTGCAGAAACCACAAAGTTAATTTATGCTTATAAAAGTATTCAAACACTTAACTAAGAATATGCAATGAGTAAGTTTCCCTCCTTTCCCAGTTCCTAATCTCTCTCCCCAGAGGCCACTACTATTAAGAGTTAGTTCCTTGTGTATTCTTCCAGTTGTATTTCATGAATATATACATTTCTTTTTAAAATTAAACTGAAAAGATTCACATTTAGACCCTATTTTTCCTTTTCTTTTTTTCCTTGAAATATGTTTCGCATGAGGATGTGTAACTTTCCCTCATTGGACCATGTCTTCTGGTGCTGACACTCCTTTAGACAGACTTGCATAACTTCCCTAGCCCATCTCCTGATGGACAGATAGCTTGTCCTGCATTCTTCTCCTCATTGGTGACAGCCCCCTGTTAAATATACTCGAATGTCCTCCCTGCATACACACCAAACACTTTACAGAATACTGTTCCAGAAGCGAAACTGAGGCAACCTGTGCGCAGGTAAACTTTCCGTACAGTTTGCCAGATTGCTCTTGAAAACTTTTTTGCAGACTGCTTGTGTCCCCTCCTCCTGAGTACTTCATGATCTGTGGGAATATAGTTGGTAAAAAGCCAACCTCCCGGTTACCTTCATTTGCATCTATTTAATTCGGAGTGCTATCAACGTTTTTTCACGTATTCATAAACTGGTTTATTTTTTCTCTTTCTGAGACTGCACATTGAAAAGCCGAATTAACAGACGTAGCCTGTGCCTGTGTGAATCACAATGGGTTTAAAAGTCACCCCTGAAACCTGCCGCGTGCATTGCGCCAGACGACAACAGGTGACAACAGGGGGCAAGGACAATTCAGGAGACAGCACTTAGGGTCACAGAAGGAGGCTTCCCAATAACCAAATAGCCAGCCCACTGGGGAATTAGAGAGTGGCTGTGTCACAGCAGGGGTGAGCCATCCGACCAGGTGCTTAGGAAGACATCCTGGAGGCAGTTGTCTTTCGGCTGAGACCAGAAGCGCATTTCAGAGTTAAAAATGCAAAGGGGGTAGGGCAGCGCATTCTCAGGGCTGCGAGTGTGAAGTCCCAGGCGGCAGACAGTTAAGTGAGAGGTGGGGCTGGGGTGGGGTGAGAAGAGTGCTGTGCCGAGCGGTGTTAAAGAGTCCTGGCAGCCCCTCGCTGACCTGCATGAGTTGGTCACTTGCACACTAAGGCCACCTTATAGAACTGTTCATAGACTCTGCAAGAATTTTGGACTTTAGCTCAGGGGCAGTAAGTAACCAGTCAGGAGTTTTCTGAGTAGTTATACTTTTCTTTTTTCTTTTCTTTTTTTCTTTTTCTTTTTTTGCGGCACCAGGGATCGAACTCACAACCTCGCACTTGCCAGGCAGGCACTTCGGCCACTGAGCTAAATCCCCGCCCCCCTTCTCAAGGATCGGTGTTGTGGAGTCTGCGGTTTGGAAGAGCGTGGAGGGTTAGGGGTGGGATAGCACTGTATAGGACTACAGGTCAGGGTGGCCCGCTGAGGGGTCACTACCAGGCAACCCTCCCTCACTCCACTTAGGGTCTGAGTCCCCTTGTCAGACACCTCCCCAGCAGCAGGGGCTCCCTTGTCACCCTTCCTTGACCTCAGTCCGCACACTGACCCTCCTTTTCTCACCTGACAGGGGAAGACAGAGCCACAGGGTGAGGGACAGTCCCAAGGAGAGGGACACTGAACACAGTGATGCCATCCTTACTGTACACAGAACCAATCAGAAACCCGCCATTTTCAATCCTTTATTTGAATGTGGTGCTGTCCTCGGGACCAATCAGAAGATGCTCTTTTATGACCCTTCATTTGCATGCAGGCACAACCAATCAACAGGCGTTATTCCTGATCCCTCATTTACATACTGCAGGACCGCAAAGGGGCTTTTCAATATGATGGTTTGCACAGTGAGTGTGACACAAGTGAATGTTTGATAGGATGACTGTCCCGATACCTTGAGGGAGAGGAAGAAGATAACCCAGACATGCTGGGTACACAAGGCCCCTTTCCCCTCATCCTGGGGCCGCTGCGAGATTCTCACCAGCTGCTCTCATCCTGTAGCGAACTCCTTTTCCACCTTCTGTAATTGGACACCTCACCGTCTTTTCTCTGTGTCTTGTCCAATCCTTCGCTCGGGACACGAAGAACCTGGAAAGAACGCAGGGGACCAGCATCCCGCGATAAGGGGCAGCCTCTAAATACAGACACTCTCCTTGTGCCTTGGGCTCTAGCCTTACCCTGCACAGCTCCCTCATGAATAAGGGGCCACCTCCTTGTCCCAGGTGACCCCTCTCCTGCCACTACAGTCCTCCCTGAGACGGGCTCAGAGGCCGACCTTATCCACCTCACCAAAGGCCTTCAGAATTTTCAGAACGGGAAGAGCAAAGGCAAGGGGAACCCGGGATCCCCCAGCATTGCTGAATGCTCCTGAGCAGTGAGATTCTCCACTCCTCTCCCATGACCATGCCGTCTCTGAGGTCCTGCGGCTCTGTTACAAAGCCCCCTGCAGTGTTCAGGGCCGAGGAGCTGCAAAGGCCTTGTGGAAAAACCAGATGAGGGTCCCTCTGCTAGAATTCAACCCTGAGTGCAACCTCAACAGCATCCGGAAGCGCCTTTCCCTCCACCTCCCTCGCCCTGTGGGCAGCTGGGAGGAACCCGGTATCATTGTCTCATTTTATGATGCGTTAAGGAAAAGTTAGGCAAGGCACAGCTGCTGCCCACCATCAGGACACTCAGGACACAGGTGTGGGGAGAGGTTAATGGGCCGTGGGTGTGATTTATTCACCAGGGAGCTGGGAAACACCATTGCTGAAGTAGTCAACAGGGCTGTACCAGATCTTAGAGGAGCTACCTCCACCTGGATAACCCAACTCATGTGTCCGTCTGTCTGTCTGTCTGTCTACCTATCAGTACTGAGTTTGAACCCAGGGCTTTGATACTGAATTCTATTCCCAGCCCTTTTGTTTTGTTTGTTTGTTTGTTTTGAGACATAGTCCTGGAAAGTTGCCCTGACTAGGCCCACACTTGGGATCCTCCTGCCTCAGTCTCCCAGGATCCTGGGATTATAGACACACCACCACACTCAGAACCCCAACTCTCTTAAATTCCTATTTTCAAATTGAAAAGAATGGCATACTATTAAAAGACGCATGATACAAGGACAGGAGCTCACCCTATTTGCAGGAGAGGGAAGGGGCAGTTCCTGCTGTAGAAGGAGCGACTGCCCACAAAGGACTGTGACCCACTAGCCCAGGTGTTTCTGCAGGTGCTCTGCTCCTTGTAAAGGACCCCAGGTGCTGTTAAGAGTCCCAGAAAGTGACTCACACCTGCTCAGGGACAATCCTAAGCTCAATCGCACCCTTGCCTCTGTCCCATGGGTACCCAACCACATTAGACATTGAAGTCCTAGGCAAGGTATGGAGGAAAGGGGGTGCTGTGGTTTAGATCTTGATGTCCCCCAAGAACTCCGTGTGCGCATGGCTGGGCTTTGGGAAGATGATTATCATGGAGGGCTTAGAGCAGACATACTGTGGGAAGAGGTGGTCACTGTGGGTGTGAGCCGGAGGGTCCCTCTCCCTCCTCCTTCCTCGGTTCTCTGCTTCCTGGGTGCTGTGAGGTGAGCATCTCTCCTCCGTCAGCCCCTTCCACCACGCCATTCCGCCTTGGAGCCAGCTGCCCAGGGGCAAGAAATGCCACAAACTTTGAGCCATAAACCTCTCCTCCTTTAAATTGTGAGGGTGTCAGACACTGATGGTGTCACAGCCGCAGGAAAATCACTAAGACAGAGGGGAACCCTAGGCCCTTAGGCACCATCTGTGCAGTCGTGAGCCGTGGCAGTGTGCAGCCAAGGAGCACAGACATGCTGTCCCCTCCTGCCCCCACCCCACAAAATGATGACACAGAATTTCAAAGCAACATACTAGAAGATTAACAATGGTTAATATATTGTGTATTGTTCTCTTCAAAGTAATTGCTCAGATTACAGATATAGGCATGAAAAGTTGATCAAACAATGAAAGCACAAACCGTTCTTTTTGATGAACTAACAAAGATTAGTAGTATAATTATCTGTCATGTATATATACATATATACACATATATATATACATATATATATATATAAAATCTTTTCCCTTCATTCTTTTTCTTTTCCCTCATCCCAGTTGTTTGAGTCCTTGATTTTTTAAAAGGGTAATTTTAATCTCGTCGTTTTTGATGGTTGCTCAACCTATATCACATAACAGCCACTTACCAGTTCCATCACAGGATGTGGAAAAAATACTATTTAGGAACAGGAGCCAGGCAGAGCAGTTGATTGACTCTCCCACTGTGTTTCATCAAGGATTAAGAATGATGAACCCAGAGAATCTAAATTTATACTAGTTTGAGTTTTACTTTTTGAGGTTTTCATCTCCAGTTCTCAAAAAAAAAAAAAGCCCTCATTTTAGTCATTGAGTTAGATAGAGAGAATTTTAGTCAGGTGGTTTTGTAGGGATAGATCTCTTCCCAGTGAAATCCTCTTACAACTGCGGCCCTGGGGTATTCTGACGGAATTGTGGGGAACAGGGTTAGGGAGACACCTGTTTAGCGAATCCTGTATTACTTGTCTTATGACTGAATTACCTAGGATTGAAATCCAGAAAGTTCCCTGCAGAAGTGAATAATTTCCATTTACAAGATTTTGCTTCTGGGAAGAGGAAGACTAAATGCTTCACCCTGGAGCTATAGGTCCTCTTGTTTCAGGTTTTCCTCCCACATCCTAAGTCTGTTTATTTTTCCCTCCATGAAACAAGTCCCTTACACACAACTTGCTCATTTCTTGCCTTTGTATGGGCTACAGATATTCACACTTCTGTCCATCAACCCCTGTGGGATCCTTCCCCAGAGTAACAACCTGGCCTGGCTGCTGATCACTGTGATACCCACCTATAAAATGTCCTCCTGAATTCTTAAAACTTGGAAGTCACTAAGTAACAAAGGTAGGAACCACCTCCCCCAACAAGGGAGCTGGATTCTCCAGGGTGGGGCCCAGGCCTCAGTACTTTGCAGCACTGGGAGCCCCTGGCGAGCCGAGAGTCACTCCTCTCCACTAGCAAAGCCTTGGGAGCCTCAGGGACTCACAGATGGTCCCTTCGGTGTGTGAAGAGGGAATCACAGGGACAAGATGCCAGGGGGTGGGGGCAATGTTTCCTCTGCAGAGGATGCTGGGAACAGCCTCCCAGATTGCCTTAGCTGATCTGGAAATTCCACATGTGTCCAGCTTCTTCCAAAAACATTCTGTTTTAAATCACGGATAAAATGTACTATTTGTACATCTCTTAAGTGTAAATTTCAGTGGTGTTGGGTGCACTCACATTGTGCAACCATCACTATCATGCATCCATCTCCAGAATTTTTTCATCTTACCAAACTGAAACTCCCCATTCATTGAATAGTAAATGATTACTTGTTTCTTCCTCCTTTCAATTCTCAATGAAAATTCCTGATATTTTCCAAATCCATGCATTTGACTCCTATAGGTAGTTCATATAAGTAGACCCACACATTATTTGCCCTTTTGTGTCTGGCTTGTTTCACTCAACATACCATCTTCAAGTTTCCTTCACGTTGTATAATATGTCAGCAGTTCTCTCCTTTTCAGGGTTGAATAATATTCCACTGTGTTGTACCACATTTTGTTTATCCATCTCCTTGCATGGTCAACAAGGTTGTTTCTAGCGTTAGACTACTGTGAATAATATTGCTACAAACATTGGTATAAAATAATCTGTTGAAGTCTTTGCCTTTGATTATTTTGAGCATAGACCACCCTCTTTC
>RJWT010028768.1:0-15132 GCA_004365215.1 Cuniculus paca | reverse complement strand
CAAATCACCCCTAGTGGAGAATGTTGCTGTGGGCCACTGGCATCTAGGTGGGGCTGGCCCAAGCTCAACGTGGGAGTGGATAAATTGATAAGCTGCAGACTCCATCGGTTTTGATTGGGTTCAGCCGTATTACCCTGTCCTTCCAAGCCACAAGACTCAGTAGAGATACTTGGTTCAGTACTTACAGCACTGACGGGGCAGCACAGCAAACAGGAGTCGCAGAGCTCACAGGTTTGTGTGCTGCGAGGCAGCTCTGAGGAGCTGGTGTTGATGACAGGATGCGTTTCCCAGGGGTACAGCGAAAGTCCGCTCCTTCTTTGGCCTCATCTCTGAGACGATTGAGTCAGCCTGCTTTGGAGTCAGCCGTAGGTGGAGAGACTTCCTTCTTCTTTTCTCAGGGCTCGAGGCCCTTGCTGCAGTCTCCCTGGTGGGTGAGGCCTTTCGAAGGGCTGGTGCACCTTGTCCAGGGCTCTCTCACGCTGGGGCCTCAGGCCCCCAGTGGGTCCTGTGCATGGGTAAAGCGGGTAGAACGGTTGGGTAGCAGTCCCAGCCCTTGTCGTGTGGGAATGGAGGCGAGCTTGTAATTTCAGGGAAAGCCAGAAATCTGGATTACTTCATGTGTAGTTTGATTTTGAACTATTTGGCAATTAAATAAAGATAGTAAAACCATGAACTGGGTTTGACCTGTGTCACCTCTGACTCAGACCTTTCCTTAGTTTCTTTCTTGTGTCTTCCCTTCAGCAAGAATGGATCTAACGGACACCAGGTGCGATGGCACACGCCTGCGATCCCAGCACTTGGGAGGCTGAGGCTGGAGGATCGCTGCAAATTTAAGGGCATCACTAGACCCTGTTTCCAAAATAAAAGAAAGGGTTTGGTGGGAATCCCGAGCAAGTCTGCCTGTCCACCTCGGCTTGCCAGAGTTGCCTTGCAAGAGGGAGGCCCACTGTTGTGATAGAAGCAGCAGGCTGGCAGAACTCAGGACGCACCCGCTTGTGTTTTCAGGGGAGCTCTTTGCCCAGGCACCAGTGGATCAGTTTCCGGGCATGGCGGTGGAGAGCGTGACAGACTCCAGCAGGTACTTTGTCATCCGCATAGAAGATGGAAATGGTATGTACAGGTCGGCTGCCAGTCTGCACAGCATTCTCTGCTCTGGGAGAGTGGGTTGATCATGTGTTGTCCCCCAGGGCGACGGGCATTTATTGGAATTGGCTTCGGGGACCGAGGTGATGCCTTTGACTTCAATGTGGCATTGCAGGACCATTTCAAGTGAGTGCCTGGGGAGGCATGGCTCATGCCTTCTCCCTTTTTTCTCTGGACACGATGGCTCCGCTGTTAGGATGTGCAAGCAACTCTGTGTGGTTTGTGTGCTAGCAGGACCTCAGGACCCCCCCGTCCTCCTCGCAGGCAGGCCCCCTTCTGTCTACTCTTCTGTCCCCATCACAGACGTCTTACCCTTTGCCAAGGCCTGTCTCTGCCATCCCAGTCAGCTGCCCAGCCTTTGAGGTGTTACATCTTCCTTGCCAGCCCCTGAGCTGCCACAGTCCTTGTGACACTCCTTTGGTCCCTGGACCTGCTCCTCCTCGATATCATAAGGGTCACTCTGATTCCTAGGCCACCCAGCAGATGCCTTGGTGTCCTTTATGGGAAGATAGGGCACAGAAATGCCCTCTGTCATCTGCAGGGCTCTGCCACTGACTGCCAAGAAGTGGGCAGTGCCTGGCTACTTGTACAGGCACCCTTGTCCCTGGTGGCTGCTAGATGGCATTGTATGGAGGTTGGGAACCTTTGCATTGGCCTCTACTTCTGTCCTATCCCACCATGTATGAGGACTGTGCCCAGACCATGGCAGCGACTGGGAGGGAAGGGGCCAGGCTCTCACAGTACTTCCTGGAGCCCGGTGCTAGGACCCGGTATCTTAAGACTTGGATCATCAGCCATGGTGGAAACTGACGTGCATGCAGCTGCCTACATGTCAGAGCCGGGCTGTGGATTCCGGATTCCCACCCCTGCCCCCCTCATCCCGGACTGAGGCGAGGGTGCACTAATGCAGGCAGATGCTCTCTGTTGCCCCACCGTTCTGGCCTGTTCTCTCCCCAGGTGGGTGAAACAGCAGTGCGAGTTTGCAAAACAAGCCCAGAACCCAGACCAAGGCCCCAAATTGGACCTGGGCTTCAAGGAGGGCCAGACCATCAAGCTCAACATCGCAGTGAGTCCTACCTCGCGTGGCTGTGTTGGCCATGGTCACGTGATGCTCGTGGGCACCCAGCCCTGCCTGCCACTGTCCTCAGAGTTCACTTCCATCAGTGCAACTGGGGTCCCCTGCCTGTGCCAGGTTTGCACCCTGTCCATAGACACCTCTGCTCTCATGGCGCTCAGAGTTGAGCCCAGGTGGGCAGTAAAGGTGTGGTTACAACGTGGCAGGAGAGGCTCTGTGACCGAGGGTTGCCGTGGTTCTGTGAATGCCCAGAGGTAGGGCCATCATGGGATCCAAGCAAGGCTTCCCAGAGAGACCAAGGTGTAGGAAGGGATGAGGGGCCAGAGGACAGCTCAAGCCTCTGGGTCGAGAAGTGGCATGGGTCACTTGCTCCCAGAGCTGGTGTTTCTTTCCTGGCTGTTACAGTGGGTGAGGAGGGGTCCGTGTGCTCCTCCCATGCCATGTCTTGGCCTTGTGGCTCCAGTGAGGAAGCCTTGGGGTACCCTGGGCTAGAAGGGGTCAGGTGGGTGCTGGGAGTCACGGGCAGCTTCCAGCCGTGGTGGTGTCCTGGCTCCCTGTGCCTTTGTTCTGAGTGGCTCTGCCTCTGGCCCCTCTTGGTGCCTGTTGCGATGGGGCGGGGGGGCGGTGGCCAGAGCCCGGCCTTTACTTGGCTGCCTGGGGAGACGGAGTTGGAGTTGAGAGTTTGGGATACAGGTGGGTTTGCTTTTTGAAGAAACTTTGTTAGTAAAATAATGCTTTTCCTCTTTACTTACCATCACTTTCTGCTCTCTTCTGCTTCACACTGGTGATGATTTGGGACCCTCGAAGTTGGCCAAGTGGCCTTAAGAGAAAATACAAGTCCAGTCCGGTGGACAGGTTGGGATGTGTTCTTTCTGTTGCCTGGAGGAAACTAACATTCAGTGAGCATCAGCTGTGGGCCAGGTAGTGTTGCCAGGCATTTCTCATGCAATTTAACATCCTCCCCTTTCTCCAAGCCAGGGTACTGAGGCGCAGAGAGGCGACGGGACCTAACCAGGCTCTTAGTGCTAGGTCTGGCTGGCACAGCACCATGCGACTAAGCTGCTGCTTTCTTCTAAGCAGGGAGCCCTGTTGTCTTCATCTGTGTAACTTGTGCTGCTTTCTGGCTCACACTTGGCGTTCAGTTTTGTGTTTTTCAAATGTTTTATTGAAGTGTAACATGCACACGTGAAAGTGCCCACATCACAAGTGCAGGACTTGGTGAATGTTACAAAACCAAACTTCCAGTCATAGAAACTGGTCCCAGACTACGAAGCAGAGGGCTGCAGCACTGGGGAAGACCCTTCCCTGCCGCTTCCCAGCACCCGCTCACCCCGACCTCCAAGGTGCTAGAGTTTGTTCACAGCCTTCTTGCGTGGAGTCCTGTACTTCCTTCTCTTGTGTACGGCTTCTCCCTCTCTCACTCAGTGTAATTACCAGCTGCGAGAGTCCCCAGGGTTGGTGCGTGTGGCTTGTCCCTTTTCGCTGCTGTGACTCGTACCATTGTGAGAATGTCCAGTACCTTCGTTCCTAAGGGTGAATGTGGTGGTTTCCCGTTGGGGGTGACTACAGACAGCTGCCATCCTTGATGGAGTTCATGTCGCTGGTGCACGGGTGTGTGCCTTGCTCCCAGGTCTGCTTCCAGGAGTGGGGTTACGGTGCCGTAAGTTCCTGTGTTGAGCTGTGGCACAGTCTGTTGTGGATTTATTTTTACTAGTGCGTGTTAGATACACAATAGTGGGTTCCATGTTGGCATATTTGTACATGTGCGACACACTTAGGGCATCCCTCTCCCCCGAGTCTTTCAGAGTAGTTTTTTCAGAGCAGTTTTACTGACTTACGCATCTACAACAGGGCATGGACTGCCCCATATTCCTGTGGATACAAAATGGTCGATGCTTTAGCCATTCTGGTGAGTGTGTAATGGTTCGTCATTGTGGTTTGAACATGCATTTCCCTGATGATGCGTGAAATCAGGTGCTAGGTTTTTCAGTAAACATATTGCTGGTAGATTCAGAATTGTGCTGCATTGGCTAGAGTCCTCGACAGGGAAGGTGCTAGATAGGGCCATCTTTGGGGTTACTGGTGCTGGGCACCTGGGGGTCCCTCTTGCTTTCTCCATGGGTTGTTTTTTTTTGTTTGTTTTGTTTTGGGAATTGAGCTCACAACCTCGAGCTTGCCAGGCAGGCGCTTGTGCCACTGAGCTATATCCCTGGCCCCGCTACTCTTGGGGTTTTCTGATGGAGCTGGACCTCAGCAAAACTGACTGATTTGCACCCCCTTCCTCTCTAGAACATGAAGAAGAAGGAAGGAGCAGCGGGGACCCCCCGGGCCCGGCCTACCAGCACAGGAGGGATAAGCCTGCTTCCCCCGCCCCCTGGGGGCAAAGCGTCCACACTGGTCCCACCCCCTGGGGAGCAGTTGTCGATGGGGGCGTCCCTTGTCCAGCCACCAGTTGCTCCTGGCTCAGGTCAGTGTTTGGGGGTGCTGCTGATCCTGCACCTGTGGGTTGCAGTCGGGGATTTCCTGCCTCACACTCACCGATCTGTTGCTTTGTACCTGCAGTCGGCAGACAGGATGTGGGTGCCTCCAAGTGGGTACCCTGCTCCCCAGACGCCTCTGGCTTCCCCTTAGGGTGTCTGCCCTTTCCGATAGCATGCGGATCCTGGTCCTCAAGAGGCATGGAGGGAGTGGGCAGCGCAGACATGGTCTCTGTTCCCTCCGGGAGTGGGATGAGTCCCAGGCACAAAGGACAGCTGTGGGGCCCAGACCACTAGCAGCCAGCACGATCTGGGCAGGCTTCATGGAGGAGGGGGTGCTGAGCTGCACTGTGAAGGAAGGAGAGCGGGACAGGGGTGCTGGCATTCGCCGCAGAGAGAAGAGTGCGACCGGGTCAGACTTAGCGACCTGGCGTGCCTGGGGCGATGCATGCAGCACGAGAGGTCAGATTGGAGCTGGAGTTTGAAGGGGGCTCCTCTGTCTACACTGCAAAGCTGAGAGGCTGCTCCCTCCACAGGCAGCACGGCCCAGCCCTTTGTGGGTCCCAGGACTCTGGAAGTGAGTCTGGGGTGCCAGCCCTTTTCCTCTCCCTCCCTAGCTGATTGCCCTGCCCGGCGCGATGTCTCTGGCCTTCCTCGGGCTGGGAGGTCATCATCTGCCTGCCTGTGCCTCATGGCTCTCACCTGCTTCTTGGGGCAGCACCCCCAAGCCTCCCAGCTTTCCTGGTTCTTTCTTGCTCCTCTGTCCAGAGCTCAGGCTTCCAGCGTCAGCCTGCTGGGGAAAGCAGCAGCACACAGTCAGGGCGCCCCTGCCCTGGTACCAGGAATTGCTATTTAAACATTATTTCTGAGCGTCTTGGCATCTCCGAGGTCCAAGGCAGCAGCCTGCGTTCCTGTTCATGTTCTTATATGAATGCTCACTGAGACCCAGAGCTGCCGCCTCAGCCTTCCCTGAATTGCTGGGGCCTGAGTCGTGTATGGAGCGCCTGAGTTGTGGCCAGTGAAGGCTGAGGCCTTGGGGACACTGCAAGAACAGATGCCCCTGACTTGCCATGGATGGAGTTATGTCCTGGTGAGCCCACCGTAGGTTCAAATTATAAATTAGAAACCCATTTACGACCCTGATAAAGCCAGGTGCAGTGGCTCATGCTGTAATCGCAGTCCTGAAGAAAGATGAAGCAGGAAGATTTCCCAGCTTAGTGAGAGTCCCACCTGGGTGGGCAGCGTAGGGAAACCTTGTCTCGAAAATGATAAGAGTGACTGGGGGTACAGCTCAGCGATGCAGGGCTTGCCTGGCAAGAGCGAGGTCCTGAGTTCAATTCCCAGTACCCACCAAAAAAAAAAAAAAAAAAGCCCGGGATGCAGCTCAGTGTTGGAGCACCCTTGGGTTTGATCTCTGGTACTGGCAAAAGAAAGCATCCTGATAAACTGTGGATGAAGTCAAAAAGTTACAAATCAGACATCCAGCCGGAGACCATCTGTACAGCAGATGTCTCTGCTCTCGTGGCTCCTGCTCCGGGTCCCAGGCGGGTGGTCAGACATCCTGCAGACAGGGTGGGTCATACAGTGGTCACCAGACCGACATCTATCAGCTGCCTGGACTGGCTGAGCTAAGGTTCCAGCTCACATTCTCGTGGACCCCAGAAAACAGCTACTTGAGTACTCGCCCACCGGTTTCTCGTGAGGATCCAGTGAGCTAATCTGGGTACCGCACTTAGAGCTTTATCTAGAACCTTACCTAGTCTGAGTGTTCAGGAGAGGTTCTCCCTCACTTTATTAATGTCACCCTGTTATGGCCCCATTATAGAGTGCTGGGCCTGTCGAAGCATTCCAGGCACATTAACTCATTTAACCTCACCAGTCCAATGAGCAGTCATGGATACTGTCCCCACTTAGAAATGATATCGATAGCTGGGCGTGGTGGCGCATGCCTGTAATCCCAGCACTTGGGAGGCTGAGGCAGGAGGATTCTTTCGAATTCAAGACGAGCCTGGGCTACAAGGTGAGCTCAAGGACGGCCTGAACGGCATAATGAGACCCTGTCTCAAAAAGACAAAAAAAAAGAGATAAAACCAAAATTTAAGTGATCCCCCCCCCACCATCACAAGGCCAGCAATGTGGGGCACACCTGTAATCCAGGCATTCAGGAGCCTGAGGCAGGAGGATCACTGAGAGACCAATTTGGGCTACATACTGAGTTCTGTCTCTTTCTCTCTCGTTTTTCTTTTTCTTTTTCTTTTTTTTTTTTTGTCTGAGACAGTCTCATGTAGTTACAGGCTGGCCTCAAACTGACAATGATCCTCCTCAAAAAAAAGACTCGAGGCCCACCTGGCCTGTCTTCCCTGAGGGGCTGTGGTGAGTTTCATGTGAGATAATGTGGTTAGGCACCTGGCAAACTGTAAATTCACCATTGGAGGGGCCTCATTTTATCTGTTCTCCCAGCCCAGCACAGAGGAGAAAACAGCAGATGAGTGGGAAGGCAGAGGGTGGCAGGCACAGGCCCTTTGGAAGGGGCAATTGGCAGCACAGGGAAGGTGCCAGCAGAGTCCCAAAGCAGGCACCACATCTCCCCTGCCTCCAACCTGGTGACATCCATGAGGCCCGATTCTGTGTCGCTGCTGCTCTTCTTTGAGGCTCTCTCTGAGTCTTGAGCCGCAGGAGGCTGGGACTTGGCACACCGCTGTCTGCATGAGCAGGTTTCTGCGTACTCTTCAGGCGTGAGTAACAGGTGATGTGTGACTTGTTCCACCTTCCTGTTGCTTTCTGCTCCGAGAGACCCTGAGGGGCTCCCGAGGCAATGGTGGAAATGGGCATTTCTCAGGTGTCTGGATGCCCACAAATGCCTCCGGGTGTCTGTCTCAGCCTCCTGGAGTTATGACGCTGGCCGCAGGTCTCGTGATTCGGTCACTGACAAAACCAGAAAGTGGTCTCTGACTCCCTCATCTCTGCTTTCTCCCTTTCCATTGGAAGTGGGGACATCAACAGGAGGTGCCTCCATGTCCTGGCCACAGCCCAAGCCTGCCACTGCTGCCAGTGCCGACATCTGGGGAGACTTTGCCAAATCCACGGGGTGAGGAGGGCTGCACTGCGGCGGGGCTGGGCCGGGTGGGGAGGCACGTCTCGTTGGGCACTTTGAGGCCAGTGGAAGACAGCCCCTGGCCACCTGCCTTGGGTGGCACATTGTCACCGTGCCTCTCTGTGAAGGCTTGTGCTGCACCCACTGCCTGAAGCCACTGTCATGAATCAGTGTGACCCTCTGAACGGCCTCACCACATTCCTGACTCATCCACAGGGCCTCTGCTTTCCTTGCTGTCCCCAGCTGCCCCAGCACACGGGCCGAGGGTCAGGGTCCCCGCTCTGGGCCTGGCTCACTGGTGCTGCCCCTCTGAGGGACGGTGTCTGGGCTGCCCACACCGCACTGGGCTTGAGGCCTCCCTTGGGTCCAGGGCGCAGAGATGCGCGCAGTTCTTGCTGCACCGTCAACCATGTGGGCAGCTCTGGGCCAGGCCGCGCCGGATGGCGAGTGGTTCGGGCGGTGCGAGTGGCTTCTGTTCCAGCCACGGAGCTCTGCTGCCACACACAGGATGGACACAGGTGGGCGCAGCTGCATGCAACAGAACTTTGCTTACTTAGATGTACAGGCATGACACGGCTAATGTAAGAGTCTTTTTAAAGAAAGTTTGCATTAGCTAAACACACGTCCCCGTCCAGATTCAGTCCCTGAGCCATAGTTTGCTGGCCACTGTCCTAACCATTTAGGGACTGGCTGCTTAGAGCAGTGATGGTGAACATTTTTTGGCACTGAGGATCAAACTCATGACCTTGCGCTTGCCAGACAGGCGCTTACGCCACTGAGCTAGATCCCCAGCCCATGATGGCGAACCTGTTAAAGCTTTCCATGATGCAGCCATCCTGCTGCAGCCTGTGTGCCGTAAGTTTGCCACCACTGGCTTAGAGCTCTGGCCCAGAGACTGTCTTCGCTCTGCTTTCAAACAGCCCAGCTCTCACTCTCCCTGTGTCCCCCTTACAGGTCGCCTTCCAGCCAGACGCAGCCGGGCACAGGCTGGGTCCAGTTCTGACCGGAGCAGCACCCTTCTGACACTGCATCTGGGAAGGAGCTGCCTTTTCTGGGCCGAGGATGCGACCACAGCGCACTGGCCGGCTCCTGCAGCGTCCTCCCCTCTCCTTGCTGGCTCTTGACGGACTGGTCCCATGGGCAGTAAATCGGCACCATGTTTCCAGGATTCGAGGATGCAGCTGGAGCTCAGGAGAAGAAACACTCTGGGACCCCTACCCTGCCCCTCCTGGTGTGAGGGAGACTCCGAGACTGTCCTTCCTCCATTGCAGTGACCCGCATTAAACATGAGCCCCAAAAGCCACAGAATGGGTTGAGTTTGCGGCCTGGACTCAAAGCAGCCCTCTTCGGGGGTGACAGTTGTCATGGGGTCACTGTTGGCAGGATGCTTTCTACACTTCCCTTAGAGGCAGCCCCTCCGGTGCCCGCCAGAGGAAGGACTCCTGCCTGATTTCTAGTGGGTCTGCAGGCTGAGCTTGAGCAGGCCGTCAGGGGAAACTGGAAGAATTAAGCAGCTTTTTTCAAATGCTGTTTTGCTTTGCTAACATGCAAATCTGCACTAACTCACCTTTGCAGTGTGTACCACCCGGACCTCTGGAGGGGCTGCCCGCCGGCTGGCCAAGCCCGAGCAATGCACATCCCTGCCGCTTGCCTGGTTCCTGTCTGCCGGCCAGGTGGGCAGTGCAGGGCGAGGCCAGCCTGGAAGCCAGATGGGCCGGCATGTGCAGGAAGGTATAAGGTCGTGGAGCCAGGTGGTCTTCCTGCCTGCTGGGCACTCAGTGGGCTCCCGGGTTCCCAGCACGGCAGCTCCTGGCGGACGTGGATTCTCTCACTGGTGGTTTCTGAAGTGCCTTAGCCGCAGACAACCTCTTAACTAACTTTCTCCTTCAGGGACTGAGTGACAGGCGGAGGGGCTCTGAGTGCTGGAGTGCACAGCCTGGATGACTGGTTTACAAGAAAACATTTTGTCAGTGTGCACCTTGGAGATTTCTTTATTGAATTAACCTTACCTCTCATTTGGAAAATTTCTTTTGTGAAAGGTCAAAACTACGAGCTGAAAACAGTGTTGACCTTCGTGTGGGACCAGATTTTTAAGATTAAAGACATAAATATTTCTACTTCTGTCAGTGTATGTCAAAGATGCATGTGTTTTTGGCTGCATGGCTGCGCAGCCCACCAAGACACCACTGAGTCACTTCCCGGGATGGGGCCAGCAGCTTGGCCAAAGTGGGGGACATTGGACCCTGTATCCCCAAGGCCATCAGGGCTGTCTCCCCTGTGGTTTTAGGGCAGCCTTTTCTCATTTCGGGGACAGGTGAAGGTGGCAGCTTGACTCCCCCACCAGAGGGCTGGCTGTCCTGAGCCTGCCTGGAAGGGGCCTCCTGCTCGCACTGACCCCTCCGCCTGCCCTGCCTCTCCTGCGGAGGAGGGGTGTGCATAATGGGCTCAGGCAGCGGTAGAAAGGCCATGTTTTTCGTGCCTGAGGATTCTGTAAGAAAGTCGCAGCTTTGGGCCTCGGATATAGCTCAGCAGCACAGCCCTGCCTGGCAAGGGGAGGTCATGAGCTCAACTCCCGGTACCAAAAAAAAATCAGCTTTTACTGTGAGTTGTAAGAATAGCTGCAGGCTAATAAACTCTGGGAGGAGGCAGATGAAAACAGGATCTTCTCACCCACTGAATTAAGGACAAGACAGTGGCACCCAAAGGTGTTTTTGTGTCTTTCACATCACCGTTACTTCCCAAGTTATTTCTAAGTGCCTGCAGGCTGAAATAAGAAAGCTTGGGCCTAGAGGAAACCCTTGATCAGGAGTGTGTTGGGCTTTGGGTCCAGGCTGTCCCCTGGTGAGCAGGGACGGGGGCTGTGTCCTTAGCCCTGGCATCGCCCGGGTAAGGCATAAAGCACCAGCAGGTGCCCTTTCAGTTTGTCCTTAGTGTTCCCTAGGGTCAGGTGATAGCCAGAACAGGATGAGGAGGAGAGTAATGATAAGGAATCAAGGCTCTAACTTGAAACGTACTTTGAGGGGCTGGTAGGGACAGGACAGTTTGGTGCTATTGCCAGCAGAAATCCCAACTGGAGAAACAAATACTGATACAGGACCAGGGTCTCCAGGAAAAACCTCCAATACCCAGCCGGGCACCTCTGCAGTTACACCCAAGAGTGGAGCTTAGAAATCAGTGGGCGTGGGACTTGGTAGGGTAAGGGCCTTGGGTTTGAGGGGTGAGAGACCCTCAGCTCCTCTGCACGTGTGTGATGCGGATACCCTGAGAGGCGTGGCACATGGACATGAAGGTGGCCACCATGATCTCACCCTGGTATTCACAGCCTTTTTAAGCCCCTCCTCTTGGGTGTGAGCTAGCTTCTGGCTTTCTCCCCAATCTATACATCAGTGTTTTTAAAATGATGAGATGGGGGGCTGAGGATCTAGCTCAGCGGCCTAAGCACCTGCCTGGCAAGCACAAGGTTGTGAGTTCAATCCCTGGGGCTGCAAAAAAAAAAAATGAGATGGGGGGACTACAATTGGAGCCTATAGTCACAGCTACTCAGGAGGCTGAGGCAGGAGGATCATAGGAATTTAAGGCCAGCCTGGACAACACTGTGAGGCCCCATCTCAAAACAAAAAGAACGGCTGGGCATAGTGTGGCACATGCCTGTAATCCCAGCACAAGGGAGACAGAGTCAGGAGGATCACTGCGAGTTCGAGGCCAGTCTGGGCTACACAGTGAGACTCTGTCTCAAAAAACAACAAAACAAAACAAAACAAAACAAAACAAAACAAAACAAAACAAAACGTGATGAGGTGGAGCATGTGAAATGATGTTACCAGCCCAAGTCACATTGTAAGTGTAGAGCTGGGAGTTTAACCCAGGGAATCTGGCTTTCGTACCCACGCTTTTCATCAGGCTGTGTACTCATGAGAAGTGCTCCCTGCAGGACTGCTTAGTACACGCATGCTCCCTTATCCTCCACACAGTGACAAAAGCCAGGATGTAGCGGGTATCTGATGGCCGGTCAAGGGGCGGGGCTTTATTCCACTGGCCACCAGAAGCTACTGAGAAGCCTTGTGAGCACACAGTAGGCGCTCAATAGCTGTTTTTTGAGCAGGGAATGAGATGCTCTTTGGACAGAGTGGACTTATGTAAGACCAGTTTTTGTTCAGTATTATAGACAGAGACTTTAATATTTTTCCTATTTACAGACATGAAAACAAAAATGAAGAGTATTATAATCATTTGTAATACTGTCATAGCAAAAGATGGGAAGTCACCCACATCTCTCGGCGATATTAGTTTCTACTCCTATAACATCCATCCCAGAACTTGGCAGCTGAAAAGGACACATTTGGTATCTCACAGTTTCCGTGGGTCAGAAATGTGACACTGCATTGTCATTTAAACAGATTCACTGTTCACTGCTATAACCTTATTTGGGTGGTGCATTTCTACAAAATTCTGCACTTTTCCCTGCATTTTACATATTTCTCTAATCCTGTTTGAAATGAGGGATTTCTCTGCCTTGTTCTCCTGCTCTGCAGAGGAGATCTCCATAACCTCTTGCTGTTAGGAGACGGTCACCCACAACCCTGCAGCAAGACAGAACCATCGGCTCAGCTGTGATCATGTGATGTTCTGCATGCTATGCTACTTGTATGGCAAGATATTGCTTGCTTAGCAAGTTAAAATTTACTAGAAATGTTTGCTCATCTTGCAAAACAAGTTATAATCTAAGGTTTTACTATATATATATATATATATATATATATATATATATATATCATACATACACATGCTCTTGCATGAAAAATAACAGAAAATACATACTTGATTTGAATAGAGTGTCTCTTGAAAGATATATAGGAAACAGTGCTATAGGTTTTCTTTTTTTTTACAGCAACAGGGATTGAACTCATGACCTTATGCTTGCCAGGCAGGCACTTAGGCCACTGAGCTAGATCCTCAGCCCTTGTCTTTTTGAGACAGGGTCTCACTATGTCGTTCAGGCTGACCTTGATCTCACTTTGTAGCCCAGGCTGGTCTCGAACTCACAACAATCCTCCTGTCTCAGCCTCCCGAGTGCTGGGATTACAGGCATGAGCCACCAGGCTCAGCTTGTGCTCTAGGTTTTCTACCTAGTGAAATTAGGTGCCTAGGAGGCAGAAATGGAGAAATATTTTCGTTTGATAACTTTCGGTCCTATTTACATTTTGAATCATGCATCAAAACATCATCTGTCATCCTAATTCCCAAAGATAGCATAGTGTTTTAGTGTTTTTTCATCTTTTTTCCTATTTTATTGATTTGTTTATTTGTTTTGTCTTTTTGAGACCGGGTCTCATTATGCAGTTCAGGCTAGTCTTTGGCTCACTTTGTAGCCCAGGCTGGTCTTGAACTTGCAACAATCCTCCTGCCTCAGCCTCCTGAATACTGGGATTACAGGCGTGCACCACCAGGCCTGGCTTTTATGTCGAGATATATATATATATATATATATATATATATATATATATATATATGAAAAAACATATAAATTATTTTTCTTTTACAAATAAGAGTTTATTCTGTATTACTGTTCTGAAGCCTTTCATTTAATAACCATCTCTCCAGTCATTAAATGTTTGTAACCATCTCTCCAGTCGTTAAATGTTTTTCTGTAACTTTAGAGTGACAGCTCATAGTGTTCCATTATGTGAATAAAAAGATTGACAATGCAAGTCTTCTGTGATTGGCTATTTAGGTCTTTTAGTTTCTTGCTATTAAAGTCAGGCATTGCAGAAAGACTGCAAATCAGCCTTTAGATGTCCAGCAGGGCCATCTAAACAGAATGCCCATCCTCTAAGCCTCTGGGTTAATGTGGCTTTACTGATGGTGGGCAGAATTCACCCCAGCCTGGCAGTGGGACTTGGCAGGCATCTGCCCTTAGCAACCTGGGAGTGCTAACTGTGATAGCTAATTTCCCTGTTACCTGAGCTGCAGGTTTAGAACCGTTTACAGTGATCAGGTGAGCACCTGGTACAACTTTCGGGTGGCTCATTCTGGGGTCACTGGGGTGGGCAGCATCTGGTTAAGGGACAGGGTGACCAGTGGTGGCAGCACTGGGGATTAAAATGACTTCTGGCCAGGCAGAACTGCACCAGCTAGGCTGAGCTGAGCCAGGAGCAGAGTGGGGGACCCAGTGCTGACAGAGGACAGCTGGACACTTCCTTAGTGTAAATATGTGCTTCCCTGCTGCAGGCTGCAGCGGGCCAGGGTGAGAAGATCAAGGAGAAAGGAACTGTGTTTCTGTCCCACCTAAAACTCAAGCGAGGCAGCATAGTATACAGAGTGGACCATGGGACTGGAGCCACTGAACTTCCTGCCGTGTGTCTACAGGCAAGGGGCTCCACCTTCTGAGCCTCGGTTCCCCATTTGTAAAATCCTAGACCCAGCTTTGTTGTTCTGACCTAAAAACCTCAGGAAGAATTCAGCACAGAGTGGTTTGCGGGCAGTGTGGAGGGCTAGCAAGGCACAGGTACTCGTAACCATGGGAGACAGGGCGGAATGGGCCTGGGCAGGCCCGGACAAAAGGCAGGTCCCCTGGAGGGACAAGCAAGGAGGGCCCTGGAGCCCTGGGGCTGTGGGGAACACTCTGGAGCCAGCTGCACTGGGGCAGGCAGGACCAGAACCGGACTGGTGAGCAGGACTAGGGACTCCACACAGGGCGACAGACCTGGGCCACTCTAGGCCACCCAGCTGCCAGCTGTGCATCCAGGCAGAGGTCAGTCAGCCCTTACCCAGAGACACTGTACCCTTCTCCCCCCAGCTCAGCACCCTCACCCCAAACCCCAGGGACTGACCCAAATCTCCCCACCAGTAGCTCTTGGCTCCAGCTCTGGCCGCAGCTTTGCCAGTACCACACTCCGGGACAGCTTTCTTTTCTGTCCAGATGAGCTCTCCCACTCCTTTCCACCCATCACCGCTAAAACACAGCTAAAACTGCAGCCTGGCCGGCTAGGTTCTCTTTCTGCCTACTTGTTGCCAAGTCACAGAGTTAAATATACTTTTTAAAGCCACGCCCATTCTCCTTCAGCGCTAGAATCAGACCTCCTTCCCCGCCCCGTTAGAGTAATGATTTGCCACAAGGTCTTCAAGAACAGGATTCCCGGTATGGTGGTACACATTTTGGGGAAACTGAGGCAGTAGGACCTTGAATCTGGGGACAGCGTGGACTACCTAGTGAGACACTGCTTTAGAAAAACAAAGCCAGAGGGATGTGGGGCCAGAGAAGGAATGGAGTGAAGGTACTGTTACTGTGGAAATGAACTTGAGATGTGCAACATTGTGTATTTAGTCTGGAAAACCCGTTTCCT
>RJWT010028767.1:0-15113 GCA_004365215.1 Cuniculus paca | reverse complement strand
ATTAAAGGCCTGAACCAACTTGGAAAAAATTGTATTTTGTCTATGATAGGCAATGTCTGAAGGTGTGTATGAGGGTAATTATCCAGGGAAAATATAGGTCAGAAAAACCAAGATATGAATCATTAACAGAAAGTAAACCAAAAGAGTCAGCATACTTTAAATTTTAGGGTTTTTGTGAATCAGCTAAAAGATGAATTAAAAGTATTTTAATACCTGTAAAATAAAAATGTGCTAAGAAATTAGAAAACAAATTTTCCAAGTAGTTTCATTCTTTTAAATGGTTCCAAAAGCTACTTGACAGGCAAGGATGATCATACATGGTATAAAGCCTATAATAACTAATATTAGTGAACCCTTACAGTGTACTGAGCATATATTAATCACATGCCATGCTTTATCTCATTTAGAACTTGGGAGTTCTGGCAAGCAGTATTTCCTCTGAATGATGATTCTGAGGAGAGCTGGGATACCGTCTTTTTCTGTAGCAGGCCAAAATACACTCTTTCTTTGCCTCATACCTGCTGGTTCCTGCGTGCCTGTCACTGTCCTTGTCTGGGCAGATGTCCTGGGCTTTCCCACTTGCCCTGTCTGAGGTGCCTGTCCCACTGCAAAGCACAGAACACCTGCAGTTCAGTTGTCTTCCTAATCACATAGCAATGTATCTTACATCATTATAGACAATGAGAACAAAACATCCTTCTTCCTTAAAGAAAGCAGAGTAAGAGCAGGCACATTTTCAGATCTCATGGAGGCAGCATGCCAGCCAGGACCTTATAACTGCTCTGGGGTCCACCAGCAGCTTCATGGCTTCATCTCTGGTGGCCGCACCTTTATGGAGATGTGGACACTCTCTGTGCCTGCTTTATATTATACAACTTTTGCCAACTACTTCTTCCAATCTCCAGTTTGAATTTCATGAGAGAAAGAACATGACTGCTTCAACTAGTCAGTATTCTGTGCAGGAGGCCAGTGCTGGGTCGGGCGTCTCCCGAGTGTTGGCCAGGAAAAGCATCCATCCCTAGTCTGCTCGGCTGTGGCCAGGGAGGCAGAGTGAGACAGCATAAGGCAGGACTGGGAAACTCACAGGGCCAGGGAGGCCGAAGTGCTTCTAGAAGCTTCTAGAAAAGGGTTACAGCTGTTAGACACCTTTCTTGGTCTATCCAAAATCAGCTTCTTGACACGATTGCTGTACCAAAAATGTTTAAAAATTATTTTATTTATGATGAACATCAGATTTCTATCTCTAGTCAGACAACTTGCAACCACTCTAATATCATTCCTTAGAAAGACCCACACCAAGAGTGAAGTCATAATCACACAGTGTTAGATGAACACCGACGTTAGGTGGCAAGAGGTGAACACACAACTCATGTTAGAGGTATGCACGACACACACCAGGGATGAACTGCCTCTGGGCCTGGGACACATGGCTTCCTTAGCTTCATGGTGGAGTTTTGGGGTCTTCTAAGTAGAGTATCATGTCATCTGCAAATAATGATAGTTTCACTTCATCCTTTCCTACCTTAATTCCTTTTATTTCTTTCTCTTGTCTAATTGCTCCAGCTAAAATTTCCAGAACTATGTTGAATAAGAGTGGAGACAGTGGACATCCTTGTCTTGTTCCTGATTATTTATTTATTTATTTATTGGTACCAGGGATCGGACTCACGACCTTATGCTTACCAGACAAGCGCTCGAACAACTGGGCTAAATCCCTCACCCTTGTTCCTGATTTTAGAGTGAAAGCTTTCAGTTTTTGTCCATTTATTATAGCTTTTGTCAGATTGAGATAAAGACCATCTATTCCAATATTCTGTAGGGTTTTTATTATGAATGGGTGGCTGGACTTTGTCAAAAGCTTTTTCTGCATCTGTGGAGATGATATGTTTTTTGTCTTTGGCTCTGTTAGTATGGTGTACTACACTTATGGATTTACATATGTTGAACCATCCCTGCATCCTTGGAATGAATCCCACTTGATAATGGTGTATAATCTTTTTGACAATTTTCTGCAGTCTGTTTGCCAGTATCTTATTGAGGATTTTTGCATCAATGTTCACTGGGGAGATTGGCCTGTAACTCTCTTTCTTAGTTGAGTTCTGTGGTTTTGGAATCAGAGTAATGCTTGCTTCCAGGAATGAATTTGGGAATATTGCTTCCCTTTCAATTTCATTAAAGAGTTTGAGAAATAGTGGTGATAGGTCTTCACTAAATTTCTTGTAGAATTCAGCAGTGAATCCATCAGGGCCTGGGCTTTTCTTTGTTGCTAGGTTTTTAATTACATCTTCAATTTCATTTATTGATATTGGATTATTTAGGATTTTTATATCTTCTTGATTCAGCTTTGGTAATTCATATGCATCTAGGAATCTGTCCATTTCTTCTGTATTTTCCATCTAATTAGAATACAAGTTTTCAAAGTGGGTATGGATGATTTCCTGAATTTCTGCAGGGTCTGTTGTGATTTTGCTCTTTTCATTCCTAACTGCATGGATTTGAGTCTTTTCTTTCCTTTTTTTTTGATAAGGTTGGCTAAGGGTTTGTCAACTTTATTTAATCTTTCAAAGAACCAACTCTTTGATTCACTGATTCTTTGTATTGTTTTTTTTAGTCTGCAATGTGCTAATTTCTGCTCTGATCTTTATAATTTCCTCTCTTGTGCAGGCTTTTGCTTTAGCCTGCTGTTCTTTTTCTAGAAGTTTGAGATTGAACATTAAATTGTTTATATGCACTTGCTCTATTTTCCTGATAAGAGTATTTACTACTATAAATTTCCCTCTTAAGACTGCTTTGTGTCCCACAAGTTCTGGTATGTTGTATTGTCATTATCATTCAACTGTAAAAACTGTCTAATTTCTTCTTCAATTTCATGTGTGGCCCACTTGTTGTTCAGTAGGGTACTATTTAATTTCTGTGTGTTTATGAAGTTCTTGTGGTTTCCTCTGGCATGGCTTTCCAATTTCATTGCACTGTGGCCTGATAGTATGCATAGGATAATTTCAATTCCTTTGCATTTACTTAAGCATGTTTTATGAGTCAGTATATGGTCTATTGTGTCCCATGTGCAGCAGAGAAGAATGTGTATTCTGATGTTGTGGGGTGGAACACTCTAGACATCTACTAAGTCCATTTGCTCAACAATTTGATTTAGTTCTAATATTTTATTACTGATTTTTTGTCTAGTTGATCTGTCTTTTTGTGACACTGGGGTATTGCGGTCTCCCAATACAGTTGTTTTAGATCTTATTTGACTTTTCATGTCCATTAGTAATTGTTTTATATAGTTGAATGCACTGGTATTTGTTGCATGTATATTTATGATTGTTATCTCTTCCTCTTGGACTGTTCCCTTTATGAGGATGTAGTGACCTTCTTTATCTCTCTTAGTCTTGGCTTGAAATTCACTTTGTCTTCTAATAGAACAGCTACTCCTGCTTTTGTCTGGGTTCCTGTCGCATAGAGTATTTTTTCCCATCCTTTGACTTTCAGTCTATGAATTTCTTTTTGATTTAAATGTATTTCTTGTATGCAGCATATTGTTGGATCTTGCTTCTTGATCCACTCTGCCAGTCTGTGTCTTTTGACTGGTGAATTGAGACCATTAACCTTGTTGGCTACAACTGAAATGTATTGACTTATCCTTATCATGTTAGTTTTCTGTTGTTGGCTCCCCTCCTCCCTTTTTTCCTTCCTTCTAACTGCCTTCTCTGGTGGATTCCTTTTGTTGGGGTTCATGGAGCTGTAGTCCTTATTATCTCTTTCTAGAATGTCCGTTAGAACATTTTGAAGTGTGGGTTTAGTAGTCATAAATTTCCTCACATGTTCTTTGTCATGGAAGTATCTTATTTCTCCATCAATTTTGAAAGATAGTTTTGTGGGGTACATCAATCTGGGTTGAAAGTTATTTTCCTTTAGAACTTAAGAGTACTTCACTCCTAGCTCTCCTTGACTTGAGAGTGTGCTGAGAAATCAGCTGTGATTCTGATGGACTTTCCTTTATAGGTGATTTGTTTCTTTTTCTTAACAGCTTTTAAAATTCTATTCTTGTGTTGAATTTCTAGAATGTTGGCTATAATATGCCCGGTTTTAGATTTTTTTTTTGATCATTGTTAATTGGAGTTCTATATGCCTCGTTTATCTGAATGCCAAATTCTTTTCTCTACCAGGAAAGTTTTCTGTCATGATGTCTGCAAACATTTTTTTAATGCTCAAGACCCAAGAGCACTGATGCTTCAGGCAATCTGAAGGCAGCAAGAGCATAACGTCTCAGCTGCAGGGAGATGGGAAGGATTCGGGTTTCTTGCTCTCAGATGGTGGCCCTTTTGTTTGAGTCAGTCCCTTCAGCTGTTGGATGAGGCCCACTCACACAGGCTATCTGCTTCATTTGGTCTGCTGGTTCAAACATCAGTTTCATCCCCGAAGGCAGACCCAGAGTGATATCTGATCAGCTACCTGATCAAGCTGATGCACAAAATTAACCTTTACAGATTTAATTTTTATGTTTAGCCAAAGAATTAATTTATTTTCAAAAGAAAAATGAGTGTCTTATTTTGGTGTTATGTGCTCAGCTCAGCAGAGCAAGTCTGTGATTGTTTGCTGTGTCATTATGATAGTGGAGCCCAGGGCATAGCAGTCCACATTCAGATAATTGCTTCCCAGGAAGGTGATGTGACTGAGGTGAAGGTCAGCACCTTAGGGCCAACTTGGAGTGACAAAAGCAATATGGAGCTCACAGAGTGTGTGGAATAGGACCTGCCCTTGAAGTAGTGGCCCAGCCACACCTTCTCCCCCATCTAGCACTGTGGGAGCACATGGGGGTCCTTGAGACCCTTTTGGAAGTTCTGAGGTCAAAATTACTTTTATAGCAATTCCAAGATGTTATTTGTCCTTTTCACTTTCCTTCTCACCTCACTGCATGGGGTTTTCCAGAGGCTTCATGATATGCACTATTCCAATAGGATGCATGTAGGAAAAGATGTGAGGGGTTTGATAGCTTTTATTTAGCCAGAAAGCAAGGAAATTTACAAATACGTAATATCAATGTCACTATTACTAGATTTTTATTTTGGGAGATAATTTTTTTAATGTAAATATTTTATTTATATTATGATATAATTGGTTTATTGTTGCTATTTAAAAACAGTAAATGTTGAAAGAATCCCCACTTAAAGAAAATTTCTGCAGAGAAGAGGATAGAAAATCAGACATCCCATCTGAACAAAATGATAATGTGGTTCTGAAGGGAAAGTTCTGGTAACCTCTATTCTGAGATTTCCTATTTGCAGTAAATTTAATTGGATTTGTTTCCATAAAATTGCTTCTTTGCAGTCTACACTTCCATCAGAATCTCTCTCATGAATTTAATGCATTCATCTAATCATTCATATACACTTGCTGGATGCTTCCTGTCAACTACTCAGTCTGCTTAGAGGCTGTGATTACAAAGATCTCAGTCCTCAGAAGCTCACAGTCAGTGAAAGTCAGACATGCAGAGAACTGAAGTGTGGTGTAGTGGAGGCATGATCAAGAGCTGTACTACTGTACACATTTTAGAAGTTGGTTTGATTAGTAAACCAGAATTCATTGAGTTTAACTTTGTGCATAGTATAGCAGTAGGGTATAAAATTATAGCAAATAATCTTGCTTTCCAGAAGCTCACAGCTATTGGTGAGACACACACATATACACACATCTAAATTAGCTGTCCAAGGCAATATGAGATTAACTGGCAACTAATTACTTATAGCAAATAAAGCCGTATTTCACTGAGACATTTTCAAAGCCTGTCAGAGAACACAGCTTCATATAGGAGCAGATACAAAGCTGAGTTGCAAAGCATCTTAAATAGGTCTGAGGGGTGGATTGGGCTTCACATCAGAGAGAAAGGAAGTGTTTGAAGGTGGAAGGTGGAATACAGTGTACGTTTTTTATTCACTTCAGATGTGAAGTCCTCTTTTTATGGTATTGCTTTTCCTGAAATTAAATTCATGGCATAACCTCCATGCACGCACAATTTAAAAACTGAAGAACATTACATGAAAATACAGTGTTCTTTTAAAGGAAATAAGTTAAAGGAGAAAGGAAAGTGCAATAAAGAGAGTGTATGTCAATACGGAATACTTGAGCACACCTGCACAAGTAGCCCACGCGAAGGAGCCAGATATTCTCACCTACCTGTAATGGCTATGATGAAACCAAAGGAGCAAAATTACAAGCTCTGCTGAACTAGTAGAGGAAAATGAGAGAGCAGAGGCACAGAGCAAAGTAGAGTAAAAACTATTGCTGGAGTAAGTAATGGCAGGCTGGGCCAGCCTCCATATGATGAGAGAAAGAGGGAAGGAGCCTTAATTGTAGGAGAGATAACATGTCAAGACAAATTACAGATTGTTGAAGTGAGAAACTAAGGAAGTATGACATTCTTGCAAAGAACTGGACCATATGTGAGTGTGCATCAAATAAGTCCCTGTTCTGCATGGGATGGTGTAGAGAGAGACTCTTCTAGAACACACATTCTTTCTTGAAATCACACACTGTGTTGAATACACATTCTGAATACACATTCTGTCAAAGGGCATTTTTTTTTTGTCTTTTTGAGACAGGGTCTCACTATGCATCTCAGGCTGGCTTTGGGCTCACTTTGTAGCCCAGGCTGGTTTCAAACTCGCAACAATTCTCCTGCCTCAGCCTCCCCAGTACTGGGATTACAGGAGTATGCCACTACTCCCGGCTAAAGGGCATATATTTTGACAGTCAGTAGGGAATTGGAGATCTATGGAAACAAGAAACAGTAGTATAGGGAATGACAGAGAAATTGTGTGGTAGATCTTGGAACTGCAAGTTAAAAAAATGAATTTAGGACTGGGTTAGGTAGAGTTTACTCACTACAGTTAAATTATATGTGGCCTATTTTTTTTTTTTTAAATATGGTACAAGGGTTGAACCCTGGGCTTTGCATGTGCCTGACAAACACTCTGCCACTGAGCTGCAGTGAGAACGTCACTTGCAGGGCGTTTATCTTCCGGACGACGTTCCTGAGATAGAGTGTGTGCTGCCCTGTGAAATAGGTAACTACCGCTCAGGTAATGAAGGGGGTGAGAACAGAGCATCTGCCAGAATTTTGGTTTTGTGAAATTCTATAATCTTCCCAAAATGCAAATCTTTAAGCCATGTCTAAATTATAAGACTCAAGAACGTGCCTGATTTTTCCCAAGACAGCAGACTACATTTTAACCTACAGTTTCTCTAGGTTTGGGTTACTTCTCCTTTATGTAGGGATCCAGCTCCTAGACACTCCACTACTCAGCTCTGCTCTCAGCCCCTATTTTACTTTATATTTTATTTTTTGTTTTGAGACAGGTCTCTCCAAATCACTACATTGCCCAGGCTGGGCTTGGACTTGGCGATTCTCCTGCCCCCGCTTCCTGGCGTACTGGGTTAACAGGCATACATTGCTACCCCAGCTTCCTTTTTATTTTTTATCTTGAGAAAGGAAGGGCCTCACTAAACTGCCCAGGCAGGAATTCAACTTGTGACCCTCCTGCTTCCCAAGTGCTGGGGTTACATGTGTGTGCCACGCATCTGTTTTCCTCAGTGTCAAATCTCTTACTGTTGCTAATGTTAGTAGTTTATGGAAAGCTGAAGTTTAACTGTTTCAGTCCTGTTCGGACAGTGTTGCATAAGAGTGCTTTCCTTCTGAGTTACGCTCACAGGTCATTATGAAGACATACTAATCACTCTTTCTTGGCAGAAGTGCTTTTTCTTGAGTCCCAAGCTCTAGAAATCCGAAACTTGATACTTTCTTGGAAAAACAAACAAACAAACAACAACAGAAAAACCCCACATAGGGTGATTTCAAGGACAGGAACTGTGTTTTCTTTTGTGTTTTACTAACCGATCATTGTGTCTAGCACATAATAGATATTTATTAAAAGTCTTTTGATTGAATAAAAGAGGGACGGATAAATAGATAAGTAGAATATTAACTGTCCTTTGCTGTTTCCTGGCTTTCCTTACTGTTTGCTTGCTGATACTTTTGACCAGCAGAGGGTGCAGAAGATCCATTTTAGGATGAGAGTGAATTGGGGATGGCGGCTACAGAAATGCATCTAAAAAGGAAACAGTAAAGAGAATTAAGATGTGCTTTGTACATATACCAACTCCCCACAATGAAAGTAGCATATACTAATGAAATAAAATTATTAAAAGAGGAAACAGAGGGTGTCACAGACTGTAGGGGGAGAGAACAAACCCTGCCTGGGAGCCAGCGCCATCTGCAGGCTGCTGCCGGAGTGGGGACAGCCAGACTCAAGTCTTTCCCTGTGAGTCAGTGCCATCTTGGATTTCAGGGGGAGAGAACAAGAGAATAAGCCCTGCCTGAGAACCAGTGCCATGTGCAGGCCACCGCAGGCAGGGGACAGCCAGATCCCTGCCCCTTCCAGCTCACTGGCTGGCAAACAAGAAGTACCAATTCTCCCCAGCCACGCCCGCCCACACTGTAAGTGACCAGCTGATCCAGAGAAGCACAGGCTCTAATGATAGCTATCAAGGTGAAACACAATTGGAGGCCTGTGGTGCTTTGGTGTTTCCCTGATCTTTCAGGTCTAGGGCCTGTGGTCTGATCATCTGTTCAGAAGATAGCAGTACACAGTGTAGCATCTGTTGGTCAATTTTACCTGAACAATTAACCTTATTGGTTGACCATAGTTCTGTCCTACCTCATGCCCATTTTGCCTTGTGAGTTCCCAGGTTTTCCCCAACTTGGACCCATCCTGCCTTGTGGCTTTACCCTATAAAAATCCCTAGAAAAGCCAGAATCTTTGGCAACCCACTCAGCACCCCTTCTGTCTCTCTCTTGGACAGAAGCTTTCTTTCTCTCAATAAATATATCCTGCTCAGTGTAGCATCTAGGGGGGATCTCCTTCAGAGAGTGGTAGCCATTGTTGATTCCCTGTAGTCTTATATGAAGTCCTAAATCATTTTCATTGTTTTGTTGGGTTGGGTTTTATTCTCTTTTGTTTTGTTTGATTATGTTATATCCGATGGCATGAGCAACTCTTTCAAAGATAGCAAGATATATTATGGTAGCCATTTTGGATTTACTATTGTCTTGTTTTAAGTTCTTTTTTGCATCCATTGTTTTGTTTTTATTGTTTCTATTCTATTCTGTTATGTTTGATTTTTACTATGTCTGAAGTTATCTGCAGCTCTTTTGAAGACAACAAAAGGCATTATGGTAACTATTGTTGATTTCGTAATGTTTTAAAGTCCTGCATCACTTACATTGGTTTGTTTTTGATTGGTTTTACTCTGTTTCATTTTTCTTGGTTTTATCCTCTTTAAAATTAAAATAAAAAAATAAAAAAAAGGAAACAGATGAATTTGGAATTACCAAATGGGCTTACTTTATCTTTCAGTAAAAGATAACTTTCATAGTGCTAATTTAATTTTTTTTTGTTGTTGTTGTTTTGTTTTACACAGGGTCTCTCAGTGTAGTTCAGGCTGGCCTTGAACACACTCTGTAACCCAGGTTGGCCTTGAACTCATGGAGATCCTCCTTCTTTAGCCTCCTGAGTGCTGGGATTACCGGCATGTGCCATCATCATGCCTAGCCAGTACTAATTTAATCTTGACACAATGTAAATAATATGTTAAGGAAAAGATCTGCTCTTGTTTGTTTCTGAAATATGGAGTTATCAAAAATTTGAAGGGAAGACTAAAGATTGTCTAGAGCTAGCTTTGGCTCACACTTTGCTTTATTTACTTTTATTTTTAGATATGTAATATATAGAATATAAACTCCTCAAGAAATGAGATTTTTATATTATTTACTGAATTATTCCAAGCACCTCTTAGAATAGTGCCTAGAATATATTAACACCAAATAAACTATTGAATAAACCAATAATTACAATTATACATATTTATGAGTAGAGTTAACATTGTATCATAAGTATATCTCTGTCATTTTTTAGTGTCTGCATAGTTCATTTCCATATAATCAACTTTATCTAGTCAATAAAATGTTCACTACATCTTTTGATTGAAAATGCTCATTACTAGGACCTGGCCCTAGAGATCATGATTAGTTAACCTGGAATAGGAGCTGGGCATAGATCTTTATAAAGTTTGGTAAAAACAGGTAGGGCCAAGAAACATTGACTAGGATACACACCAAACTTCTTCTCAGAAAGTTGTGCTGATTCCTAGCAGAATTTGTGACATGTAAAATACACCTATTTTCACTAGTACTCATTGCCATGTGACGATGGACTGAGGGTTCTGAGGGCGGTGTCCAGGTAGAGTAGGAGTCTCATCACGTAGATTATGAGAAATGCAGAAGCTCTGGTCCTTTCTCTCCCTCACTGAGTCAGGATAAAAGGTTTGACAAGGTCCTTCCATAATTTGAATGCATGCTCACGTTTGAGAAGCCCTGAGATAGATTGTTTTTATTAGAACTTGCAAAAGTTCAGCTTTTAAGATAAATTTTCTATGTACTTATTTTTCATGTGTAGCTCTTCATTTAATTGTACATTCCCATTCTTTGCCTACCTTTAAAAAAGGCTATGCTCAGCCGGGCGTGGTGGCTCATGCCTGTAATCCCAGCACTCGGGAGGCTGAGACAGGTGGATTGTTGTGAGTTCGAGACCAGCTTGGTCTACAAAGTGAGCTCAAGGCCAGCCTGAATGGCATAGTGAGACCCTGTCTCAAAAACACCAGGGCCGGGGATCTAGCTCAGCGGCCTAAGCGCCTGCCTGGCAAGCGCAAGGTCGTGAGTTCAATTCCCGGTGCCACAAAAAAAAAAAAAGGCTATGCTCTCATACATTCAAAAATATAGAAAACAGACATTTAAAATGGGATATAAATTACCTATGAATGTAGAGATACTGATGTTGAAATTTAAATCTATCTAGAAGCAAGTGATACAAAAAAGGGGGACAAGGCAATATCTTCAATGAAGAAAATGTTAGGTTGATCCTTATTTAAGGTTCTTAGCATTTGTTTTTCCTCTTAGCATCAATCAAATACTCAGTTGCCCATTCCTTCAGTACATTTTCTGATTGTTCCCATTTATCATACTACATTAGTGCTGTAAATCTATGGGACCACGAAGCAGACTCATCTGTTGTTCATATTTATTTGATATGGTAACATGCATGCAGAGTTAACTAATGATAAAAAGTTTCACTGGTTATGGTTGGTTGGGCGCTAACTGGATGACTTACACATCCTGTTCATGAGGGTATCTAATTGTAGAAGGAATGAGAGGCCCATCTAATAGTGCTTACAATGTATATTTATATCATGCAATTTCCATGATAACCCTGTAAAGTCATTAGGGAATTTGGATTATAAATAGTGAGAGAAATGGAATAGGATTGCTACCATTTACAAAAAAAAAAATCTGCGTTTTTTTATGGGGGGAAAAGTGACAATTTTTCCTTGCTGAAGATTTCCAATTTACAAATGCAGAAGAAATAAGGTGAATAGAAAGCCACCATCAGAACATTACAGTTTTATTGCTTCAGGCAAGACTTGTGGACAAATGCTAAAATTAGTGGTCTAAACTTTAGGATATTTCCATAGAATAAATTATCTTCCTGAAATATTTATTTCCAAAGAGAAAAATAGTAAACATCAGATAAACCTAGCAGACACCACCGCACTGTCATGAGTAATAAGACATATTGTTACCAGTTACTCCTAAATGCTGTACTGAGAAGAGAACATTACCTCTGTATCATCCTCAAATCCACAACTTGAATACGATCACAAGAATCAGATATACCTAAACTGACGGATAGCCTGTCAAATGCTTGACCAACAGTCTTCAAAAGTTTCAGTGTTGCTAAAAAAAAAAGCAAACTGATAAGCTATTATTAATTGGATGAACCAGAGAGACAAGGCAGGTAGAGAAGTGCGGGACTCTAAAACAGAAAAAATATAGCCGTCAACAACTGGGAAAACTGGAGCAAGCCTGCTCTTTAGTTCACAGGACTGTACTCATGTGAACTTTATAGTTTTGGTAATTGTGTCATGATTATGTGAGATGTTATGTTGGAGTAAATGGATTGAAGAATATATGGAAATGTACTGTGATATCTTTCCAATGCGTCTGTTAGTCTAAAATTGTTTCCAAATACAACTTTAAAACATGAACAAGTACATTACAGAATAAACTTATGCCTCTTCATTTTGATTCAGTTCTTTTTTTTTGGTACTGGGGATCGAACTCACGACCTCGCACTTGCCAGGAAGGCGCTTTTGCCACTGAGCTAAATCCCCAGACCTTGATTCAGTTCTTAACATATGGCTAAAAATTTAACCATGTCCATGAAAAAGAAATAAAATTTTGAATATAATTAGGATTTCCTTTTATAAGGAGTGATCATTTTACTATAGAATGCAAAAGTAGCCTTGGTGGTAAGTGGCCACACTTTTTTTGGGGGGGAGTTACATTCCCCTATATCAATAATACCAACAAATAGAATCACTAGGTGGGTTAATACCTTACACACACTGAGACAAAGGTCTTTTATCTTTTCATCCATACATACAACTTTCATTATTAAAAAGTTCAATTAGCTTTAATACAAATCACAAAATGAGATAGGGCATCCTATACTTGGTGTGTTAGGGGTTGATATATTGCTTGGTAAATAAATATGAAAATGCAAGTTATGATTTCCTCTAGAATCCCCTTTCCTGGAAACTAGGGAGGGAGGAGGGCGAAATAAAGGGAAAAAAAATGAGAAAAGACAGACAAAATGGAAACAAAGCTTTGTAAATAAGGAGGGAAAGAGGGGTTGAAGAGAGGAGAGCGGAATGGGGAAAAAGAAGAAGTGCCAGGATATATTGATATAGGGGAATGAAACTCTCAACCTACTAGATGTCTGATATGAGTTTGTGTTCTCTAAAATTGAAGAATGAATTTTAGGAACAACAGAGGTTAAGGGCAGAATATATTTCTGGAGAGAAAGAAAACTTCTGTCTGGAAGAGAGACAGAAGGGGTCCCAAAGGATTGCTTGTGGCCACATTTTTAACGTCAGGAAATCTACAAAACATTGTTCCTGTGAGATGAAAATTGCATTTTCTGTGGAATCTTTCTTGGCATAGTTATTCCTGAAACTTCCCCTCACAACAAACAGTTTCGTTTTAGACTGATCATACAGTCCAACTTATTTATTTTCACTTTGTAGCTAAGAAAGAGAATGGAAATTATGATTATATATTCCTTTATAGTTTGCAAAGCACTCTTAAATTTCTTTTATTTTTACTAGTACCTGTCTCCATTGCCTAATGTTTGCGTTCCATGTGAGGAGTTGGTACATGTACATAACATATCTCAGTTCCTTTTTTACCCCCATCTCCTGATCTCCTTCCCCTCTGAGAAAGATCTAGCTCTTTACTTTCTACTAGCTATCTTTTGTTTTGCTCTTTACTTACAATTTGGGTTTCTTCTGTAAGAGAAATCATGCAGTACTGAAGTTTGAGTGTCTGGTTTATTTCACTTACAATTAGAGTCTCAAGGGCAGTTTTACATTTATGCCTTGCTCTATTCCTGTGAGACAGGGTAATTTTTAGCACCAGCATTGCAGAGATTTCACAGTCCAGGCATTGAGATGGGAAGTTTTCTGAGTCAGTTGTTAGCTGGTACTTGCTTTTTCCTGTCTTTCTGAAACTTTCCTATACTTTCGGAAAACAAAAGTGAAAAGTCAGTTTCTCAAAACAAGATAAAAGGAAATCAGTAATGGCTACCATAATGCCTCTTTGTTTTTGATTTTATTATGTCTGATGGTAGAAGTAGCTACTTTGAAGGTAACGAGATGCATTATGGTAGCCATTGTTGTAGTCCAACTGTCTTGCTTTGAAGTCCTGAGTTGCTTTCATTGTTTTGTTTTGATTTGCTTTATTCTGTTCTGTTTTGTTTGATTTTATTGTGCCTGATGGTACGGGAAGTTATTCTGAAGTTAGCAAGAGGTATCATGGTAACCATTATTAGTTTCCTTTTATCTTGTTTTGAAGTCTTGTATCATGTTCATTGTTTTGTTTTGATTGACTCTAGTCTGTTTTATTTATTTCTGTTTTATTCTCTTCAAAATAAAGAAATGGAAAAAAAAAGTCAGTTTCTCTTGCCCTGGTAAACCAGAAAACAGGTTAATACAATGCAATAAAGAATAACAATAGCCTGGCTTTATTTTATTTTCACCCTATGTCAGAACATTTTCTAAATAGCTAGTCTCATTTAATAGTCTTTTCAGCTTTTAGGGTGTTGACATGGAAATAGAGCAGGTTGTCGTCTATGTGCAGGGAAGATGAAGAGAAATGCATAAAGATTTGTGACGGTAATGAACTTTGGGGTCATGGAATCATTAACAAAAAAGTGCAGAAAGAGAAATGTAAGGGAAGATGACTTCATTTTTAAGTATGTCGTGTGTGTACTTCCAATATGTCATGTGTGTACTCTGTAGTATGTCTGCTTTTTGACTTTTTAAAAACAGAATAATTTGTCAAGATTTAAAAAAGTGTTGAGTTGTTTACTGTTGTCATAGCTAGAAAGACTGGTATTTTATCGAATGGGAGACTATAAACTCATTACTTTGAGCAGACTCATCGAGTAGCCACTTGCTTGGAGTGGTGTGAAGCTTCCCTAAGCAGGTTTCTGAAGATTGCACTGGCTTTACCAGCTTCCTTTGGTCTGGGGAAACTCCTTTGAACAGCAGAGGAGACTACAATTACAATCTGTGGCGTAGACGGGCGTGGAGTGGTAATGATGGGGATTAACCCGCCGAAGCCTGCTGACACGAAGTCTGGCTTGAGTCGTGCTAAGGAAATGTGTTGGTACTTATTGCAGCACATAGATTTCCCTCCTCAGTAGCCGTAATGACACCCTTGGGGGTGGAAGAGTGAGGAGATCCAGTGCACGATTAAGCAATCTCACAGGAGCTGATCAAGCACACATACGCGCGCACACATACACATATGCACACACACGCACGCGCACACACACATGCACACGCACGTGCACGCACATATATGCATACACATGCAGGCACACGCGCACACACATGCACGCACACACACACACACACATATACTCACGCGTGCACACGCA
>RJWT010028766.1:0-15105 GCA_004365215.1 Cuniculus paca | reverse complement strand
AAGTCAAATCTGATACAAAGGCATTTGTTATAAAAGACTTTGTTTAACATAGTTGATTTTTAATTCAATTTTATTTTATACGTTTTTGAGACAGAGTCTCGCTGTAATTCGTGCTGGCTTTGAGTTCACTGTGTAGCTCAGGCTGGCCACAAACTTGCAGTGATCCTCCTGCCTCAGTCTCCTGAGTGCTGGGATTACAAGTGTGTGCTACCATGCCTGATCCTTCGTTTAACATAATTGTAACCAATTCAGTGGGGTATGTTTTCTGGGCCATCTGGTAGGGCATGAAAACATATCCTCATTATATCTACACAACAGACATAATTTTGTTTAGAAAACTGGAATTATTTTTACTACATTGCCTCCTCAAGCTTTTATTAAACTATATTGTGTACAGTATCTTCTTGTTTACTGGTTTTGCAGAATAGAGTCCTAATTTTGTATACTGGTTTCTGGTTATACCAAAGCTAATTTTTTGTATTTTGATTAATAATTAAGTGTGGTTCTCCTAGCAAGGAATATAGAAAAAATAGTGTATCTTCTGTGTTCATATTCCCTGTAAACATGATAGCCACATCTATGAACTGTTCATTTCCTGGACTGAATGAAAAAAGGAATGCTTCGTGTCTCGTATATTGAGATCCTTATCTGGTCAGTTTAATAATCATAAATACTTGGAGACTGACTGGTTATGTGGGTGGGTTTGAGTATTTGATCCCATACTGAGGGGAGCTTTTTTCTCTTCTCAGTTGAGCCGTTTGGTTGGTGCTTTGAGGACCCAAGGAGCACTGATTGTAAAACAATCTAGTATTTTCATGGTTTCATTCCTGAATTCTGCAGGTTTCCTAAGTGATTGGGAACATACCTTTTGCACAGTGGGCTTTCAAATACTGCGATTATTAATAGACCAGTGATAATGCGAATGTGGGTTATGCTATATAGATCAAACCATATAGCATGTGTGTATGTGACCTTATTTATAAGTAACTTGAAAATAACAAGCGGTAACAGTCTTTTTTTTTTTTTTTTTTAATGCTTGCTCCTGTATCACGCAGAAAAGCTTAATTCACGACAGGCATTTTGTCATTTTCCAAACACACTTTACTGTCAGTGTTTATGATGATAGTAGAGAAATTTCTTTTGACTTTGTTCCTGTAACTTGAAATGGGTGGGTATGAAGAAAGCTTGCAGTGGATTCAGGTGGAGAAAGAATTAATATGGAGCTCATCCCCAGGTTAATTAATTCATCACAAGATAATGTAAAGTTTGAAATGGTATCAGTATCTCTGGAATTATTTTGGAAAGGCTTGCTTTTATGAAAGCATGAACAGTATGGCTGCTTTTTTTTTTCTTCCTTGTTTTATGGATGAAGCTTTTGACAGTTATCATGTTCTTGGTTGTGTAAAGAACACAGGAAGCCCCTATGCATTTTGGAGTTTAGTGGTAGTCATCAGTTGAAGAACAAACTGCAGTTTTAACTTGGGGCTGTCCTAACATTGAAATGTTAAAAATTCTTTTTACTGCTACTTAAATTGCTTTTTTGCTTCTTTGATCTTTTTTGGAGGGGGGAAGGGTTCCCGGCAACCAAAAGTGGATGCTTCTGGAATCCTTATAATCTTTGGACTTATAAAATGTGAATTTGTAATATCATGCTCTTTCATACTTGAGCCCTATTTCTATGTACCCTTTGCTCTCAGCAGGCTCTATAGAGTCCAAGTTGCAGAGTGGCTTATGTATAATTGGAGACTTCATTCTGATCATTGTAATGAGTCGTGACTCTTAACTTTTGAAATTCTACAGATTTTAGAAAGAAAAACATGCCGTGAAAGCTGAGGTGTCTCAGCAGGAATCCCTTCCTAATTTCCACAGGTCTGTTTTCCATTTAACAGCTGATGACTACAAGTGACATTTTTGCCTAGACTCTTCTTTAGCATTCATTTTTTTTCCCTCACCTCACTTTATGGAGAACTGTCATATTACTTTTTAAAAAATAACTTTTATGATAATACTCCCTTTTACTCCCCCTTGGACTAGAGCTCACCTCTTCAGACTCATAGTGCTGCACTGGCAACACACTGGCATTGTTTTCTTAGTGCTTACTGTGTCAGTGGCCAGTCTCCCAGTGGGTACCTGCTCCAATTGCTTTTACTTCTGCTTTTGCTGGTTGCAGAAGATGGCATTGTATTCTCCTGCCCATTCTAAAATCTCTCCTCTAAGGCATTCCTTGACCAACCTACCCCTGATAATATTTTTCTGCTGACTGATTGCTATTCTTTTCTTCATCTAAAGTAGATTGTAAAGTGTAACAGTTTACACTGTGCTTTCAGGGAGCGTGCTTATCATAAAATACCTTGTAATTGTATCAGTTTAATTCCTTTAAAAATATTCTTTTAGATGCTTTTGGGGCAAAGAAAGGTTTTTATTTTTATTTTTTCCTAGTAGTAGTTAATGTAGGCTTTGCATTTCAGAGTACGTTCAAATGGTACCGTTGACTTCAGGAAGTACTTAGGACGCTTAAACTTTTCTGTAGCCAGAGAAAGAAATGTTGGTTTCCAAAGGGGAAAGGAAGACTAATAATTTGACCTCACTTCAGACATGCCTACATAATCCGTGTAGTTTCTTCTGTAGGAGTAGAAATATTAATAGTGTTTATCAAAAGTGCTCAATAACCTAGAGAAACATTAAAGAAAACTGTTAATATACATACTCCATAATTATAAAAAGACCAAAAAGAAAAATTATAAAGGAGTGAGCCAGTGATGGTGGCCTATGCCTGTAATCTCAGCACTTGGGAGTCTGAGGCAGGAAGATCGCCTGAGTTCAGGCCAATCTGGGCCATGTAAGTGAGACCCTAAACAACAAAACCAAAACAATGTATTACATTTCTACTGAAAGAGATTTTGTTAAGAGACCATTTCTATGGAAATCTGTTAACCATTTGCCCCCATAGGGTAAAAAATTCAAGCAGTAATTTTATTTTATTTTTTTTTGTGGCACCGGGGATCGAACTCATAGACCTTACACTTGCCAGACAGGTACTTAGGCCACTGAGCTAAATCTCCAGCCCTTGTGTTTTTGAGACAGGGTCTCACTATGCCATTCAGACTGGCCTTGGGCTCACTTTGTAGCCCAGGCTGGTCTTGAACTCGCAATGATCCGCCTGTCTCAGCCTCCCGAGTGCTGGGATTAAATAAAGGCGTGTGCCACCACACCTGGCCTCAAGCAGTAATTTTATAGCAGATGTTGATTTGTAGGGTTTTTTTGGTATTGAAATTAACAAAGTAAGAATATTTAACGTTTACCCCGCACCCCCATGATGGTGTATGCCTGTTATCGCAGTACTTGGCTGAGGGAGGGGGACTGCCACAAGTTCAAGGCCAGCCTGAACTGCACAGCGAGACTATGGTCTCAAAGAGACAAACAAAACAAAACAAAACAAAACAAAGCACAAAAACCTTTTCACATGAGTACTGAGTAACTGATTAAAGACAGTGCAAGTGCAGCATGTGTTCCTATTAAGTAGATACACAAATGGAAAAATTTGGTACATCATGTTCTAAGCTAAAAGAGGTGATAACTAAAAAAATGGAATCTTTTGCTATATATATATTTTTTTGGGGGGGGTGTATAGGGGATGCTGGGAACGGACCCCAGGGTATTCATAGTGAACTGCATCCTCATTCCTTTTTTAGTTTTTTGGGACTGGGTCTCATTGAGTCACTTAAGTTGCCTAGTTTGGTCTGGAACTTTCTATCCTCCTTCCTCACCTCAGAATGCTGGAGTATAGGCTACCACTTCGGGGTTATATATTTATTTGTAACTTAAAAAATAATGGATTTGTGATTACAATGAGCATTTGAAAAACTGTAGTTTTCAAAAGAAGTTAGAAGTTTAGTTATTAAAATCATTTTAAACGATACAGTATGAGCTTTCTTAAAATTAGTACTAGCTTTTGTCAGTTTGAAGTTATGTCGAAGTGAAATGTGTGTGATTAACAGAGCATGCTTTATTTGTAGTGAATTTCAGATTACCATGATCTCAGTTTTTATTTATTAGAAAGTCAGTTGTAAAGTATAACAAAAATTATTTTGTAACAAATAATTCATAATCCTACCACACAAGTGGTTTTTTTTTTTTAATTTTTTCCCCCATACAAGTGTGTTTTGTTATTTTTCTTCTCAGTCTCCATCCAGAACAGAAGGGTACATGAAGAACATATATGATGTTTTATTCTTAAAATTTAGTGTTATTTTATAAATACTGCATGCAGTTATTATGGCTGTTTTTGGTGAGCTTTCATTGTATACCACAGTTACCTGATTGTTGATTATTTAATTTGATACCAACTTTTTTGGTTTGCATCCAGCATTCTTACAGACATACTGAATGTAGAGTTTTCTTTTCGGAGGAAAAAAACTGTTTTATCCAGGCATGGTGGTGCATACCTGTTATCCCAGCACTTGGGAGGTTGAGGTAGGAGGATTGCCATGAGTTTGAGATCAGCCTGACTTCATAGTGAGTTCACTGCTAGCCTGAACTACATGGTGAGACATTGTCTCAACAAAACCAAAATTAAAAAAAAAAAATCTACAGTCTCAGAAATGAACATGGCCTTTACCCGTCCCCCCCTCCCCCGCCATGTAAAGAATTGTACTAACAGTGAATGCACATGGCTTTTTTTGAAACAATGTAAAGGATGGATTTATACTTTTGTGATTTATTTGTCTGTGCGTGTGCCTCTCTGTCATCTGTCTGTCTGCCTGCCTGCCTGCCTGTCTGTCTGTCTTTTGGATTACATGCATGTACCACACCTAGCTCCTTTATCTTACTAAATGTTCATAACAGTCTTATTTTTTAAGTGAGAAGACTGAGCAGCAAAGGCCTGAATTCACACAGCTATGATTTAAAACCAGTGTTTTTTTTTTTAAATGATTCTAAGCATTTGTGTATGTTACCACTATTTTATCAAAATAAATAGGTTATAGGTTGTTACAGGTTTTTGATAATTTAATTTCTTTCTCAGTATTGAAAGAGATTTTAGTTGTAACTATGACATGATTGTGTAAGTGTGGATTTATGTCTTTGTTGTTAGAGAAAGAAAGGTGTTGCCAGGTGGAATGTGGAAGTTGCCTACTTGGCCAACATTGCTTATACTGGATTTCTATTTTATTCTCTAGAAGCTTCATGAATAGGTTTCCTAAGTCTTGTTTATAAACCTGGGGTTCATGCCTGGGATCTAGCTCAGCCACATAAGCGCCCGCCTGGCAAGTCGTGAGTTTAATCCCCGGTACCAAAAACCAAACCAAAAGAAAACAAAAAATCCTGTGGTTTAGGATGGGATAAATAGTGCATGTACTTCCTTCCTAAGATTGTTGGTGAAGTACTAGAAATTTCACTTAATTGGACATTACAAGGAAGAATACAGGTCTGTTTTATTTATTCCCTGGGATGGGAGGACCTTCCAAGCTGTGGTTCTCAGTTTTCAGACAGACTTTCTCAACTTCGGAGATGATTATATTACGGAACTGAGCCCACAGTAACCAGAACCACAAGGGATAGTGTATAAAAAGCAAAGTGAGCTGGGTGTAGTGGGGCACACCTGTAATCACGGAACTTGAGAGACTGAGGCGGGAGGAATGCTGTGAGTTTGAGGCGAGCCTGGGCTACATAGTTCAAGGCCAGCCTGAATTACAGAGTGAGACCCTGTCTCAGAAAACAAAAAACAACAAAACAAAACAAAACAAAAACACAACAGCACAGAATGTACTCTACTAATTTATAAGGAGAAATTATTTAACTCTCAACTGGACAGAATCTTGTGTGTAGATCAGATCAGATCAGATCAGGTTGCTTGGTTACTGGAGGAAGTCAGTCCATCCAAGAAGTTGCATGGTGTAAACAGTGTTGGAAGCAGGAAAGTTACTTGAATGGTTTTAGGATCTACTATAATCAAAATAACTTGATGCCTCTGTTGCTTTTGTAAGGACAGAGTGGCTTATGGATCAGATGCTCTGACCTTCAAAGTGCCAAGTAGCTAATACTTCCCACAAACTGACTTCTATTTTCTTTGCTTTGTTGGACCAATTCTTAATTTCTGTTATCTTTTTTTAGAATTGTCAAATCTCTTAAGCCTCTTATTGCAAGATTTTTCTTCTAAACCTCTGCTGTGATCTGTTGTTCTTTGTCTTTTCACAAAAGATCTGGGGGCCAGGGGTCGTACTTAAGTGTTTAACGGCTTACTTAGCCCAGATGAGGCTCTGGGTTCTAGCCCCAGTGCTGCCAAAACACAACACAACACAACACAACACAACACAACACCATTCTTTATTGCCAAGTTCTTGACATGGGGTCAGGAGGATCTGTCTATTCATATGCTGTAAATGTGCATGTAAATTTTTGGTGATTGGATTTAGGTGTGCCTGACTTAGGCAACTGCAGTACTAGTGTGTATTATATTGGATTGGTGAGCCAGGAAGAGAGGTTAGTGTTGAGTTTGAAGTAACACTTGGACAACACATCATCATTTTGTTTAATTTTAAGTTAGGTATCTATTGTCTTAGTCATTTTCTTGTTGCTGGGACACGGTACTTGACATCCACAATTTAAGGGAGGAGAAGTTTATTTTGGCCGTTTCAATTTTTAAATTTTTTTAATTAAAAAAATGCAACACAGAAAGTATCAGTGGTTGCCAAGGTTCATGTTTCAGTCATTTCAGTCCTTGCTTGGTTGGCTAACTCCAAAGCAGGACCTCATGGCAAAGGGGTATGGCAGAGGAAACTGCTCGTGGCACAGCAGACAGGAACCAGAGAGCCAGGGAAGAGCTGGGAAGGAGATAAAGCTCTGCCACCTCTTTGTGCTTCTGCACATGAGACCCACCTCGATGAGACCCACCTCGTGACATCACTCAATAGCATAATGTGCCCATAATCCAATCACCTTATGGAAAGCCCCACTTTTGAATTCATGAGACTTTTGGGGCAGAGCATCCAGATATAAACCATAACATTTATTTTAACTGTTTGTTTGTTTATTTATTTATGTATGTATGTGTTGCTTTTTTTGAGAACAGGTCTGCTATGTAGTTCAGGTTGGCCTTGAATTCACTGCATAGTGGTGATCCTCTTGCCTTAGCCTCCTGAGTGGTGGGATCACAGGCATGCTCCACTAATCCCAGCCTGATTCTTGAATATAAGTGATTGCTACTGGTTTCAGTAAGCTTAGTATGTCTGTGTTGATTTAATTTTTCACAGGATTTTTTTTTTTTTTCCCTTCAATGAGACTAGGTCTTGCTTTGTAGTTCAGACTGACTTTGGATTTACTGTGTAGCCCAGGCTGGTCTCCAACTTGTGATCCTCCTACCTCAGCATCCCAAATACTGGGATTACAGGTATGGGCCACCATGCAAGTCTCATTTCTATAGGTCAAAAACCCAAGCATTGCTTCACTAGGACTTCCCAAGTACAGCCAGTATTTCCACTGAGGACATGTATATCTCAAGCTTGACTGGGAAAGGCTCTCTTTCCACACTTAGGTGTCAGTGTCAGTTTTTCGATTGTTAAGACTGAGAGCCTAAGTTCCTAATGAATGTTGTGCAGATCTTTCTTGGTTCTCTGCTGGGCACATCTTTCCCTGGGGTGACTCATAGCATAGCAGCTGTCTTCACCAAAGCGAACAAAACAGGAGAGCAAAAGAGTATAAGCAATCACAGATTTTGTAACAATCTCCTGGCTTATTTATTTATTTATTTTTTTAGAAGCAAGTTCCTAGGTCCTGCTCCACAGTTAAGAGAAGGGAATTAGATTATTGGGAGTCATCTCAGATGCTGCTAACAATTGAGTGTACATGGGTGTGGTTTGAGTAATGAAAAATACTAGGTTCTGTGTAATACTGAAGGACTTGACTAAATTTGTTTCTTCTGTCTTTGCCCAACCACTCTGGTTCAATAATTTTTGTTTTCCTCAGTTTGCAGAGCACCCTTGAAATTCATTTCTTTTCCACTCTCCTCCTGTCCCCCAATCAGCACGTTATCACCCTCCTCTCCCACCTTTTTTTTTTTTTTAATCTCTTCTGCACATGCCTTTTCTGTCCGTACTGTTTCATTGATAAAAGGCTTCTCACCACTACTTAGCGAAAGCAAATTGCATTCTAATACTTTTTGGGCTGTCCCCTAAGCATCTGCTTATGATTATTTTCTTTTTTTTGGGTACCGGGGATCAAACTCACGACCTTGTGCTTGCCAGTCAGGCGCTTGTGCCGTTAAGCTAAACTCCAGACCCTTGCTTACAATTTATATTTATTGGTTTAAAAAAATTTTTTTTGGTGGTATTAGTGATAGAATGCAGGGCTTTAACACTGAGCTGTGTTCTAGCTCTTATAACTTGTATTTATTCATTGGTCTTTTTTACTTTTGAGACAGGCCGTCATTGCATTTCCCAGGCTGGGCATGAACTTGTAATCCTCCTCCCTAGCTTCTCAGCGTGTTGGAATTGTTTGTGTGCCATTATACCTGCAGTTTATATTGGTGGTTACATAATAGAGTGATTATTGACTCTTGATGAGCTAGGAACTTTAGCTTTTTTGGTACATTTTCCTTTGGGACTTGAATCTAGTACTAGTATGAAGTAGAGAGCTCCACTTTTTAGCAGTTGGCTTTTATGTTTTACTGTATTGTTTCCTTTTGAAAGAATTTTGCCTAGAAACAGCTTTATTATGTACTCACCTACTTTTGCTGGCATTGAACATTATGACAACCTGACAAGTTATAGAGAAGGGTAACAGGAACTCAGAAATCATTTTTTGAAGCCTTAAGCTCAAAGACTGCCGCTTTCAGTTAGCACTTTAACAGATTATAGAGACTGTATTTGCATATGAAGTCTAATACTAGGACTAGAAGCTATTGCATGAAGATTTTTGTTTTTTGGTTGGTTAAGTTGGGGCATATTAACTCAATTTTGAATAAAGATTTCCAAACTTGTGTGGAAGATGAAGAATACTTAACAAAAAATTAGAGAATTAGAGTGGTTTTAGTCACTTTTGCTCTATTTACATTGTTACGTGGAACATAAAATTAACCAGTAAGGTGTACGCTGGGGTAGTTGGTTTGCTCTCACTCTCTTCACAATAAAGAGGAAAAAAAATCAGAATTAGAACTGGTAAAGGGAAAGAAATTCTATTTGTCGTCTTTGGATAAGAATTCTTGAAACTGTCAGGGGAAAAAAATTAAAAACAGGGATGTTCCAGTTGTTCCTGGAATAGTTTACATTAATTTTCAGCATCACTTCTGGGATTTGAAAGTACCTAGGTGTGATACCACTGAATACATTTATTGAGAATGTACTGTGTGGCAGATGTTGTGTTAGGCACTCATTGACAGTGTCTCTTAATTACCACAACAGCCTGAAAAATATTTGCTTCATTAGTAGAAAAAGAGAATGAGGCCCAGAGCAGTTCAATAAAATTTCGAAGGCACATCACAGTTACCTCGTTTAGACCTTCCTGGCTCCACTGCTTATCTTTAATCTGGATTGTCTTATCCCTCCTTTTACCTTCTCCCTTCTCACTTTGATCCACTGAAATTAATAGACCCCAGAGGAATTGACTGCTGCCTGTTACTGTTGCCCTTCGAGGAAACTTAGACATTTGTGCAATTAAATGTCAGATCAGAATGTCTTTTGTTATGATACTGTTTGATTAGAAAATAACGAAACCTGAAATGCATGTGGGACACCCAGGCAGTAACCTATGTCTGCAAGATAAATTTATAGAGCTTCTTAAGAGTGGTTTCTAATTATGCTAAGAAACTTAGAAATTATGTTTGGGAAACCAAGATTCATTGTAATGGGTAGAGTTTAGTTTTTCTTATCATTGGGTTATGGGGTGGTAAGTTGATAAGTTAAACTGTTACTGTAAAGGAGAGCAAATGCTTTGTGTTTTCTGGTGTTTTATTCTGTTCCTCTGAGTTTCGCTTATTAGTGTGTGCCTTTTTATGTCTAAAAACAGTGGTTAAAAACTATCTCACACTTTAAAATTTTCTGAGTAGTAGCAGTTGAAAAGAAAAGAAAACATAAGTAGAGGAGTAATGAGGAACATTTTAGTGAGTGAAGCTGGTGACTAGAACCAGGAACGATGGCAATCTTGTGAAACTTTCCTTTGTAACCCCATCACTGATGCTTTGATCTTATGTAAAATTATGTTGTGTTTTGGTCGAAGTACTTAGTATTTCCTTGGTTGAAGCTTAAGGTTCTCATTGATTTAGGGCCATTTCTAAGAGTTTGAATGATTTTTGAAGTCATTTTAATGTCACTATCAACTATTGTTAAAATTAGGAGAGATTATTTTTCTTCTAGTGATGGACAAATAACTCTTCTATGTTGTGGTTGGGAAGTGTTTGGTTAAGAGTCTCTGTGTATAAAGAAAATGAATTTTGCCTGTAGCGTGCCATAGCTGGGGTTCACAGCTGGGTTTATGCTCCAGTATGAGTAACTTTGTGAGATCAAGTAATACACCTGTGGGCCGAAGAAGTGGTTTGGTGTTTCCTTTTTCAACAGAAGTCCTCTTAGCAAGCAGTTAGCTAATGGGGCCAATATTAGTTCCCTTCTGTCTCCTTTAAAAATCTTGGCATAGGTTAAGTGAAGAATACTAGACATGTAAGCTTGGCCTTTATTGGATGGTCCGATCAGTATCCCCCTTTGCCTTAGGCCTCTCTGTCTTTTACCAAATAAACAGTAGTGCTCTGACCACAGCTGTGTGGTCAGAACACTTTGATTAAAGACCTTCAGGGCACATGAGCATCTTCAGTACCCTTGTCTAAAAGAAAGTGTTGACTGCTGTACTTTCATTCTTTATGAATTCTTTAAAAGCATCTATTATTTTTAATTTGCAGCAGCTCTTGCCAGGTAAAAAGTTTTGGGAAACAGATGAATCCAGCAAAGATGGACCAAAAGGAATATTCCTGGGTGATCAATGGCGAGACAGTGCCTGGGGAACATCAGGTAATCTAGATCTAGCATCTGTACTGTGATTTATGCCTGTCTTAGAGCTCCTTTCCTCAGCAGTTGGCAAGTCATGAATTTTACATCAGTGACATAAGCATGTCAAGCAAATGTCCTGTCCAGTAGTATAATTGCCATTAAGGAGCTTATATGATGTAATATATTAAAACATAATTAACACAAAATCAAATTTTCATTATTTTCTTAAGTGCTAGCCACAGAGGAATGGTCTTATTTGAAATGACCATAATTTTAGTTATAACTTTGTTCTGTACTGTTGTCAACATACTTGGAATTAGAAAATCTATGCCTGCCGTTTGAAGTTCATATTTCTTTTTCTTCTCTTGCCCCTGATTACCATGTATGGGATGATTTATCTTTATATGTACTTGGGGCCAAATGGAGCCACTGGGCAGACATTCTTGTGATAGAATTCCCCTGAAAAGGGATGGAGGGGAGAGTATAGAGGTAGACACTGACAGCAGAAAGATGTGACAGATTATAGGGAGGAAAGAGGTAAAAAACCCCAAAAACAGTGTGCTGTGTGACAGCACGGTGTAAGAATGGAACCTCATGGTGATAGTGAGTCATCAGAAAAGGTTAGATTACATTGCTGTTTTTAAAAAGGACAGTAAACTCATACTTATTTTAGTGATATTGCCAGTAAAACATCTTAAAGAAATTCTGCTATTTGAAAGAGGTAAATGTTAATTTATTCAGCCAGTTACATGAACTGCTGCATTCTCTGCTATGCTGGACAAATGAGGAGTGTGTTCCATTTCCTTAGCTTATGTAGAATACCAGTATCTAGTGAAAGAATATACTAGGAGATTTCTGCTTAGAGGAACATGGTAGGTTTCTTGATTCCCAGTCATTGGTTTATCCATGAGACAGGACTCATAATTTGTTTGGGCCTCTGGCTGCACTGTATCATGCTTGTGTATCTTTTTTGTAGATCATTCAGTTTCCCAGCCAATCATGGTGCAGAGAAGACCTGGTCAGAGTTTCCATGTGAACAGTGAGGTCAATTCTGTTCTGTCCCCTCGGTCGGAGAGTGGGGGACTAGGCGTTAGCATGGTGGAGTATGTGTTGAGCTCATCCCCGGGCGATTCCTGTCTAAGAAAAGGAGGATTTGTAAGTTGGCCTGAGGAACTTGTTCCTATCTCTCTCTTTCTCTTTTTTCCCCCCTAAAGCAAAATACACCTGTTTTGTTTTCTTAGTCACAGCACCAACTAAGGGTATTTTTAAAGATTTCCATTGTAAATAGAGCTCAGCAAACATATTATAAACTAAACTTTAAAAAAGAAATAATAATTTTTTGGGGGACATGCTGATAGTTAAGTAGGAACTGAAATCTAAATCTCAATTTATCAGTCTCTCAGAAAACATTTGTCTTAGTTTAAAACAAAGACAAAAAACAAAGAGAAGGAGTTTAAAAAAGAAAACTGAAGCTGGATGTTTTTAATAGGGAATTTCAGATCTGAGAGCAGTGATTTGTCAGTATCCTTGGTGACTTTAAAATGGTCGAGATTGACTCATTCTCGCTTTGCAAACTAGACTTTATTATAAATGTCGTCTTTGACCCGCCTTCATTAAATAGCTTTGCTCCTCATACCTGGCCTATCAGGAAATTAAAATCTCTGTTAAATCCTTTTTTTTGTTGTTGTTGTTGATTTTGGTACCAGGGATCGAACTCACAACCTTGCGCTTGCCAGGCAGGAACTTTGCCACTGATCTATATCCCCGGCCCTCTGTTAAATCTTTATCTACAGTTTTTTTTTTTTTTTCCATTGCTACTGACCTCTCTGAGGCTAAATGATAGCTATGGGCATTGTCTGTGACCTCTTCCTGTTAAACTTTAGTGGCTTCTTCAGGCATCTTTGATAGCCTTTCTCAAGTCTTATTTCTTCTGTATACATCCAAAAGTCTTGTTACGTTACCATTTAATTCTTTCTCATTTTGTGTTTTGTGACTGGTTTTATGTTCAAGTCACAGCTGAGAAGGGCACAAAAGAGACATACTGAATCTGTCTTCCTTCTTTCTCTGCTAGTGGAACTTGTTCTCTACCTTTTCTCAACCCTTTCTTCCTAAAGACTTTTTGACTGATGCCACTTAATGGCAAGCATTTATGAGACTTCCCAAATCAGATTAATAATTTTGCCTCCATAGTAATCTCCTTTTATCTCATAGCATTTTATTAGTCAATATTTTTATTTTCTTGTGTGTGTTGCTAGCTATTGGAGGCTTGGCCCTGTTTTTCCACTTTCACTTTAAAACTTCTTAGGGTAAGAAGTATTTCATTTTGATGTAGCTTTCTCAAATATAAGTGTAATTCTTGAGTAACATCCATTCTGAAGTTAACCTGATGACTTCTGAGTTTTTGACTCTTCAAAACTTAGGTCAGATTTAGGAGCTTGGTGTATCAGATAGAAAAATAGCTTCTTATATTTGAACCTTCCCAAGGGGCTGCTTGGGAAGGACAGGCTCTACCCTTTGGTTGTGAGGAATAGGATCAGTACAAATAATCATTCACCTTTTGTCTCATGGGAGGAGTGGAGTTACTTCTCTTTTCTCCTTATGCCCAGCTCACCTCCCACCCCCAACCCTTTCCTCATCTTGCAAGCACAGAGTCTTCAGAAGAAGTACTGTCTTCTAAACATTGGCTGTAACTTTCATTTATTTACTGGAGGAGAAAAAATGGTACTATGTGTTAAGTACTATGTGTTAGTGAATTGCTAGTGTGATGAATTGGAACCTTTGTGCTCTGGTTGTGAATTTCCTGACGTGTGTGGCCACTTTCTAGTTTGTGGGGTTTAGTCAGGAAGCATGTGCCTGGGTGTAACTACGATGTTTGTAGGAGGGAGAAAAATCACTGTAATTCGGAGGAAGAGAAAATGGTGGGACTAAATTATTACTATATTTACTTGTAGTTTTCTTCTTTTTAAAAGAATTATTTTCTTGAGACAGTTTTTATGATAAAGGCTGTATCTTTTGGGTTCACTTTCTCTTGTTTTTGTAAAGGTGGGTTTCATCTTTAGTTGTCTTAGAAGATTGAGGAGGTTAGACCTCAGAGTAGAGGAGACTGGAGATTGATCTATAACAATTGAATAATTTACTGAGCTTCTGAGGTATGTGTACAGATAAATGAAAACTAAATCTGTGTTCCACCTTCTTAGAAGGAAGGTTGTGGATAGTAAACTATTATCCCATGTTTTGACTTGAGTTGCATGTACAAAGTGACAAAGAAAAACTGATCGGTGACATTAAGCCACCATGTTGTCTGCCATTTTGAATGGCTAATGAGCTTGGGGTTGAATCCTACTGATCATGTAACTAATCTGGCTTTGCTTTGGCTGTCAGTTAGGATAACTCCTGACCAAAGCTATGTTTGTAGAAACCTGAATCACTTTTTAGATAAGATACACGTCTTCTTTACAAAAGTAAAACCTTTTCTTAAAAAATAACTGCTTATTCAAAATGTTGAGTTCAGAGAACAAAGACAATAGGATATCTGGTTGTAGATAATTGTTGTAAAGAGTAGTACTTGGCATTTTAGGAGTCAGATTCTCTAGTTATTTTACCTTTTTTTTTTTTTTCTTTTTGAGACAGGGTCTTGCTATCCAGTTTGGACTGCCTCGAACTCACTTTGTAGCCCCCAGGCTGGCCTCAAATACGCAGTGATTCTCCTGCTTCAGCCTCTTGAGTGCTAGGATTACAGGCGTGTGCCTCCATGCCCAGTATTGCTTTTTTTATTTGTTGTGTTTTGGAGATAGCCGCTCCATATGTAGGTTTGGCTGGCCTTGAACTCACCATGTATCCAGGCTGGCCTCAAACTCAGCAATCCTACCTCAGCCTCCCAAGTGCTGGGATGATAAGCACATGCCACCACACCTGGCAGTTGCTTTTTTTGATGACTTCCAGTAAGTCATAAAGAAGTCATATTTTAATCACTTGAGACCTGAAAATGTTATCTCTGATGGCATAGTGATTTTAGAACTGAAAGTAAGTACTAAGATGTCATTCTTGGACATGACAACACATAATCCAGAGTTTAACTTTTCAGGTAAAGATGGTTTATAACTATAGTAATCTCATTCTTTTTTTTTTTTTTTTT